>VUQG01043932.1:131913-145516 GCA_015106755.1 Etia nguti | reverse complement strand
CATCTGTCCTGTGTAGTTGTGCTTTTGTTGTTCAGTCATTTAACAGAGTTGTGTCTTTCCCTGTTATTTTTAAAGGATTTTACAGCAGGTGAGGAAGGATCACGTTGCAGTTCAGACCCCAGATCGACGTCGATTCACTTCAGTTGACGACGCACTCCTGAGACTTATCCCGTACCACGTGTTCCAGGGGGCTCCACCCAGCCCGGACGAGTTCTCCCAGGGTACAGTCATGAAAATACTAGATTCACCCCAAGTCTTTTACAGAATTAAAGTTTTTTATATATATATATATATATATATATATATATATATATATATATATAAGTAGTGTGTTGTTTTTTGAATTTCCAGTGGATGAGGAATTTGAAGCAGCTGCAACTCAGGTGCTGATGAGGACGCAGGGGATGGTAAACAAATACAGGCGACTACTGATGGTGGAAGCTGAGGTAGGTGCACGCACAAGTTAATGACTAGACGTGTGGTGTGGTGTGGTGTTAGGAAATGCACAGGGCTAACAGCATAACTTCACCCTTCTGTGCAGCGTTTTAGTCCGTCCTCAGAAATGGTGATGATCGACAGGACTTTCAACCAAGAGGAGCGCAGCACCTTGATACAAGACAAACGCATGGTACTAGTGGACCCAGGTAAAACAGAAGGAGTAAATCCCATTGTGAACTAATATTCCCTTTTCAGTTAACTTTGATTTAACTCCTTGCTCTATCTGGTTTGTAGACAGTTTCTTGGAGGAGTTCTGTTGTGGGACAAAATCCAAACTTTTCCAAGACCCTTCCCCGCCTCAGCCTATATCCAGCTATAATTTGAATGAGTCAGAACAAGGCTCTATGGAGCCACCATACAGGACAGACTCCCAGTCTGGGTATGGAGACCCAGGAGGGAGTGAGCCTGTAGGACCTGGCTCAACAGAGAGACTTCACCCAACACACTTAGAAAACAAGAGCGTGCTGGAAATGAAGAGATCCCAGCAACTCTGCGGCCCCAGTGGCATCAGCAACAACAGCCTGATTGCTGCCAATAGTTGCCCCCATAGTAAACCCTCACCTTTCCCAGCATTGTCAGGAGGCCCGACAAACTACCCGGTGTCTCACCACCCTGTGCAGCCTCCGTATACCCCTCAGCTCACCTCACCCATCCACCCTGATACAGATTCTGCTCTTGAGGCGGCAGTCAACAGCATCCTGGAATGTTAAGATGGATAAACCATATTACACCCAATGTATGGTTTCTACTTCTTTTTTGTATGTGCATTTCTTTTTATTATTTTTTTTACGTCCCCTGTGTGAAGAGAGGCAAACTCTTCTTTCAGGTCTGTGTTCTTAGTGACACACAGCCATGTAGCATGTACGTAGTTTGCCTTGGGTTATTTTAGGGGGATTTTATGTTGAAGTCAGTCAGTCTGTAAAGGTGTTACGTGAACACATGCACTTACAGTTACCTATAAAGATCCGGGAATGTGTGCAATGCAGTGTACTAACAGATGCAAAATGTTCTTTTATTTTACAGTGGTAGGGTTTGCAACTGAATGCAAGAGTGTTCCTCTCTTCACACACTAGTTAATACTTTGTGCCAGTTTATTGTTTATCCCCCCCCCCCACTACCTATGCCGAACAAGAGGGATGAGTAGGAGGGACTCTGTGCCTAATTCTAGGTTTTTATATGGAAGTGTTTACATGAAGAAGCTCTAAATATCCGAAAATCCATTTATTTCCATTCTTTCTACATCAAAGCACGCAAACACTTGCTTTTGCACAAGTAGTTCATGGTTGAGAGGTGTAGATTTCCTCACATCTAAGCTCAGTAGAGATACCTTCAAACAGGCAAGTTGCACTAAACATACTGTGGCCTATTTCAGGAACTATATAAACACAAGGCTGTTGTCAATATGCGGTGTATGCTGGGCTGAACCTGATGGACACGTCAAATAGAACCAAAATCTTTTTGCCTGCTTTTGTGCTTTTGGCTGCCTGTAACAAGGACAACCTCTTAATCACACTAGAAGCCAGTTAAACTAGTCCCAATGACACATATGGTAGTGTTACAGAATACAGCAGTGCTTTTTTTGTGCTTAAGTCACCTTTTTCATTTTCTTTTGTACCTTAAAGGTATGCAAGTTCCGACACAGACACAGGACATATCTGTAGATCTCTGCCACCTTTATCATTTGACAGTGAGTTTGTGTCTGTGGAGCTACGTCCTCAGATTGAGGAAGAGATGTTAAATTTGCTGAACTTTTTTTTTTTTGAAATGACATTGAAAGAAACAGGACTGTTTTTGTTCGTTGTTATGTGTTCCCCAGCGTTGAGAACATGACAATACTGTCAGCAGTTTAAATGACCCAGGAGGGTCATTGATTGTATGTATGTTTGTTTGCCTTTTGCATATAATTATATATGAATCATATCTTTCTCTCTATGCTTTACTACCCTGACACGTCAATGTGTGTGTGTGTGTGTGTGTGTGTGTGTGTGTTTTAATTGGCAACCATGCACATTGATTTCCTGTAGTTTGGTAGTGTGATTGCCATACTTTTGACTTTATTGCCTAGTGTTTTCTTAGTTCCCTGGGATAGTTTTCTCACACTTACTCTCTTTTCCTTCTCAGCAGCACAACCAAAATTATTTGGAGAGACTGTGGTCTCATCCAGAATCCCCCTCATTTTTCTCACCAGCTCTGTGGCTAATTATTGAAAAAAGAAAACTGTAGTGTTTCTCTGAACTCAGAATGATTATGTTTTTGATTTATTGAACCAAGACTTAAAAGTCCTAAATAATGTCCTTTTACTTCTGTTTTTGCAACAACACAAAAGCCCTGATGAAATGCATTAAATGCTCTCAGGGTTGATTCTGGACAGGACCACCTTTCTCCTACGAACATGTATGTGAAATATGCTTGCTAATAGACTACACAAACAGACTGAAGGCCTTCCATATGGGATGATAGAGGACCCCTTTTTTAAAATTGAAGTGCCAGTGGCCATGGCAGCCTGCCTGCATCTCTGCCTCAGCTCTTGCAGACCTCTTCTTTCTGAGAAAAACTGAACTGTTTGATTTGAAAGCAAATCTCAAATGACAAGTGAGGGTCAAGTGAGATTTTGCATTTGTTCCTCCAAGCGACTGCTGCAAGATTTTGTGCCTCTATAGCACTTATATCTACAAGGATGTTCACTTTAGGCTTTGAAAGTAGGGACATACCCAGTGTTTATAAACCATTGTGTTATCAGAATGCGTATCATGGTCTTGAGAGCCTGGTAGGAACAAACTGTGCTTTTTCTCCCCTATCATCATTTTTTTTTTTTTTTTTGTGTGCAGAGATGCATTTTCTGCCTTCATTTTCACTGTTTTTCTGTCCCATTTGATTTGTATAGTTTGTTGTTTTGTATAAAAAAAAGTTAGACACAAAATATTTATAATTTTTGTACGAAGAAAAAGAGAATGTAAAGAAAAAAACTTAAGAAAATTATTTTTTATTGTGTTGACTAAGAAGCAGTGTCAGTAAAGTCATTACAAAAAAAAAATGCTGTTTCTTTATTTGTAGCTAATGCGTGTTCACTACAGCAGTTAGGAGACAAATTCATTTTGTGTACAACAAGGAACTGGTCCAGTCCGGCTGAGAACCACCTTCGATTTCCCTCCATTGCTATTCTGTGAGAGTTCACACACTGGCACTGATGGACTAAGCATGCATAATCACATCATGTGACAGAGGAAGCAGTGGCAAAGGAAAACCAGATTTGTTACCCTCTGCTGCACAGATATGATCTTTTCACTGATGTCATGACATTTAGATTTCATGTTTCTCTGCATCACGGCTGCCAAAGTCATATTTTATCAAGTTAGAAATCTGTTGGTTCTCTTTAATCCTTTTATGGACTCCAGCACCGATGCCTCTACACAAAAGAGCTGAGAAAACTGCACAGCAGACATAAGACTGCCCAGCCCCTTTGGTTTAAGTAACATAACCCAACAGTGACAGCTAGTGGAGGTCTGGAACACACAGTGGTCACTGATGAGGAAAAATGTTTTGACCCTAAAAAAATCTATTTTTTTTAAAGCAAATACTTTTTAAAAACATTTTTCCCATGAAATAAATAAGACAGGAATAATTAAAAAACATACAAAAACATAAGCATTTTGAAATAATACAATGCAGCATGATGAGCTTTCATTTTAGAAACCTTATACAGATAAGAATGAAACTACTCTTCTCATAGTCACTTAGAGATAGAAAGTTAAATGTTTTAGTTTTGTATTCATTTGTAGTTCATTTAATTAGGAAAATTAATAATAATGCAGTTTCCCTCCATAAAATATGCGTTTAGACTTTATACAAAAGATGGACATAACCAGAGAAATTGAAAGAAACACACATGACACCCAGTCCTAAATATAAATATCTGGGAGAATTCAGCAAAAGCAAACAAGGTAGTAGGAAAAACGGGAACAAAAAAGGCTTATTTTGGGGAAAAGTCAGCCGGATTAAGCCGTTTTTATCAGATCTGACTGGTGATACCACACATGCAGTTTTATATCCCAGTGACCACTGAAATGAAACTGCCCAAATGAGAACCTAACAGCAAGACTTGCTTCTAGAGGAACTCTGATGTAACCACTATGAAGTCAACGCAGTCCCAATGAGAGGCTTAGAGCTGAGCATTTGTCCTGTTGTCATGAGTGGATCTGGGGTTGAATTGAGGGGAAACTGTACGCTTATATTGAAGTGACCTGTCAATCACATGTTGGCCCGCCCAACCCTGCTTTATCCTGTTGTATAAGTCACAAAATAAACATCATGTTGCATTCAATCAAGCTTGAAACTAGCTACTCAAACCCTAAACTCACTGGAAAAGTGACATAGACTTCTATACACCTGTACTTGTTTCCCAACCAGAAGAGTACGCTTGTGGCCACTACAAAGAATTCAGTTTAAGGCACTTTTGCACTTGCTTCACTATTTATCATTTATATACTATATAGTGCTCCCAATGTATGCTGGTAACAGAATACACAAAATTGGCTGAAGGGAAGGGCTTAGATGCTGACAAGTAACGGTACCAATTTCTCAGTTATAAATGCTGTGCAAATTCATCACATGGAGTCCTGAAGTTCTGAATCTTTTCTCTGTCAGTGCTGCTGCTCCTAGTATCTTTCCTTGACCCTTAGTGATACTTCCTCCAGCGATCAAGCTCTGGGAAAAGGAGAAAAAAAACGAAAACCAGCTTATCTCCAAATCCATCAGTTAAATGGAGCACACACTTAGTAACACACACTTACTTATGTGGCGGTAACTCCAGATGTAGCTGAGCACGCAGTATCCTGCTAACAACATGCCCAGTCCACCTACACCTCCTTTTCTCACATCAATATACCGTCTGTAATACCACTGCCAGCCTGAATGATGCACAGAAAAGATGAGAAAAGACATGCCCAGAAATCTTAATACTTACTTTTTCTATGAATTATGTTTAGAATAGACACCAATCTCACATCTGTATAGCAGATATTAAGCGACTGCTATGAGCTGTTGGCTATAATGCTTTTGTTCTGAGGTAACAAAATATGACTACAGGCATCTCCAAAGTTCAATAAAACCTCATTTCTGAGAGATAACACAGTTACAGGAAGTTAGAACTGATAGACAAACAAATGGGAGGGCGGCTTTTGTGCTGTGAGTAGCACAAATACTGTGTCTGTCTGTGTGTGTGAGAGAGAGAGAGATACTGACCTCTTTGCAACATTTCCACAGCATCTTTTGGATGGCTTGGGGCTTTGCAGGCAAGCCATTTAGGTAATTCCCTCAGTCTCACCTGTCCAAGACTCCGGTGAGTCAGAGCTCCTGTAATCCATGGCACCGACAGAGAATCAGGGAGCTGACACACTACAATTGAGCTGAATATTATCCAAAAGTCTTTATTATTGGTATTGGCCCAGTAAAACTGACAATATATGCCAATAATCTTTCTTAATTTATGAATTACTTTATCAATAAAATCTGTGAAAAACACCTAACACAGTGTGGTGAGTCACAAAGTGACTTGTTCAAATGTCTGAATATAATTCATTAACTATATTATTTTGTAAGACAGGCAGGCAAAGAAGCCGGACCATCAGGTCTGTATACATTTTGGCTGGAAAACAATTATTTCCAAATACTGACCTTCATTTGGATTTTCAGCAGTGCTTTGCTTCCTGACCTTGGGCTTCTCCACTGTCTCCACCTTCACTGGCAGACTTTGTGATATAAGAGGGGAAAGAAGGCTGGAAAACTGACCCACTGGTGCCGATTTTGTGAGGAGGCCTGTCATGTGATGGCTCACCTTCAGCCCCTCATTCAGGTTGACTGGAGGGGGCATAGCTTGCCACAGCTGAGATGATGCATGCAGCAAGGGAGCTGCAGGAGGGGTTGATTCTGGCACATCTCGCAGAGGGACTAAAGCCAGTTGTTTAGTCTTTGAGGGTATTTTCTTATCTGATTTTAGGCCTGCATGTTGTGAGCTAGTGCTCAGCAGCTCATCAGACTGAGTTGCAACATACTTTTGATTATCTTCTAAAAGTGGAACTGGTCCGACACCCGTATCGACTCCGATTTTACTGCATAGGTTGTCATTAGTTTGAATTTGGCTCAGGATGCTTGGCCTGCTGGACTGACGAGGCGGTCTAGCTCGGCCTAATGTGGCTTTAACATCTTGGAGGGTAATCTTTGCCTGGTGACTATTTCCTAATTTCAAAACCAAATTATTCATGGATGAATCCTCAATCTCCTGCTTGCCATCCTCCCAAAAGTTGTGTCTTTTCTCTGGGGATTTTGTGCTACTTTCACTCTGTGAGGCTGTGGAAAGCATCTGATTAACCTTCTTTGTCTTTGGGGTCTTCTTAGGTGCATCTTTGGGTTTAGCGTCTGCAGATAGATGGGCATAATCTTCGCCTGGGTCAATTTTGGTCTTTGTCTTAGCTGTGGTTCTGGAGCTTAGAGTTGGTTCTGTTTCAGACACCTTTAGTGATCCCTTTGTAATTTGGTCAGACTTGGCAGCTTCTATCAATGCACGGAGACTCTTCTTTTTTGGTTTTGAGGTGGTGGGGGGCAGAGGTGGAGATGGAGATAACAAAAGGGTGCTTGTCTTTATTTGATCAACCAGCTTTCTTTTCTTCTTAGTAGTTGGTGAAAGTAACGTCAGGGATGATGATGTTCGTGGTGATGAAGATGGTGCATTTGATGGTCCTGATGCTGTGTCCCTTTTACATGTCTGTCTTTGTAGATCTGTTATGATTGATGATGATGATGACTTTCTTCCCCTTGTTGTTGCTCTGGACAAAACTGAGTCTAGCTGAGAAGACGATGCTGTCTGGTTCGCTGTGACATCTATTTTGGATGGTGGCGCTTTAGAGGCAGCAGCCGCCTTGCAATGTGGCAAGTGACTCTTCAGCCTTTTGTAAGTTTTCCCGCAGAATGGGCACACCTCTGTGGGTGGGTGGGTGACAGAGAACGGGTCAAAACGGGACTTCCAAGGCAAACATAGAACGACCAGTGAAGATGTATTGGAAGGAGATAATGGCTGAATATAAATAAGGTATAGTTTTAGCTTTATATGAGCAATTTCATCTTGAAAGAAAATCATATTTAGCACCATCTATGTGCGCATAAACATACTGATTATGATCTCATATACAATTTAGAGTCACAAATTAACCTAAGATGCATGCACGATTGTAGGAGGAAACTGGATCACCCAACCACCAACCCTACCAGGATGTGCAAACCAAGAACCTTATTTCTGTGTAGCAACAGTGTTAACCACTGCACCAATTGCTTTTGAGTTTGTTTGTTTTTTTAAATAATGAAAGCCCATTTTGATGTCACGTAGACCAGAAAAACAGCTGCACAAAACACAATACCTATCCTTTCTTTTACTGTAAAGAAGAATAAGTTAAGGTCAGACATTAGGAACAAAAATAAATTGAATAAATAACTTTACCTCTTATGAGTCAAACTACTTGTTTTGTATACTTTAAAATGTCACTACATTTTTATACTCGCAGAGCAGTCCAGTGGCCGACACCTGTTCTGGTTCCCAATCTACATGTTTAACACACCTTGCATTCAAAATATGTCACACATACAGCTGTGGTCTAAAGTTTACATCCACTCATCATGGGCATTGATGTCGTGGTAATTTTCGACTTTTAATGATTTCTTTGAACTTAACTTTTTCCAGAGTGGCATGGTTATGCAACATACATTAACTATGTGCACAGCTCTGACTTTCCTTTGGATTTTCTCTAATCCACACAGGGTCAAAAGTAAGTCCAAAGAACTTGGTGAAGATCTAAGAAAAGCAATTTTAGATTTGAACAAGTTGGGAAGATCTCTTGAAGCAATTTCTAAACAGCTGCATATTCCAAAATCATCAGTTCAGACAACTGTACATAGGTACAAGGTGGATGTTCCAATTCTTTGCCAAGGTCTGGAAGAAGACCCAAACTGTCCTCCTCAGATAAGAGGTAATGAATTGGGATGTTCAGGAACAACCTGGGAACCAACAAGGCTCAAGCCTGCAATTAACTGGAAACTGCTGCAGCACCAGTGTTACTGCCTACAGTGAAGCAAGTTTTACATAGCTATGGACTGAGAGCATGCCGACCAAGAAAGAAGCCCCTGCTCCAAAATCAAAACCGTCAAGCTTGACTGAAATTTGTAGCTTCCCATAAGGACAAGCCAAATGCCTTCTGGAGAAAGGTTTTATGGTCAGATGAGAGAAAGATGAAGCCACAATGTTTGGAGAAGTAAAGATTAAACTTTCTGACCTTAGAAAACTGTACCAACTGTCAAGCATGGCAGTGGTAGCATCAAGGCTGTTTTGCTGCCAGTGGTACTAGTATATTACACAAAGTCAATGGAATAATGAAATTAAAAGCCCCAAACTACCATGACATTTAGACCCATATGAGACCCATTAATCGGATAGTCCTCAATAAAATACCCCTTCGTATTGAGGACTATCCGATTAATGGAAAATGCAAGGTAGTTTGCAAGGCTGACCTTGTCACTTGAATAAAAGCTCCTCTGGACCAGGGATGTTGAGCTCATTTTAAATCATGGGGCACATACAACCCAATTTCAAGTTAAATGGGCCAGATCAGTGAAGCCTAAAACATTTTGTTCAACTTTCAGCACTATGAAGGTTACCCATGTTTTCCCTGAGATAAGAAAAATCCCTAAGAAAAATAAGCACAGTTTTTCTTTTTTACAAAAAATCTCAGCTTTTCCACATTATAAAGAAATGCTGGTGTAAAAAATTGTAAGAACTGTAAGAAAGGACTTTATAATCTTTCTTTGAAGTGTCCTTATTTCCCAAAGCCATCCAGTGGGCTGGATTGGACCCTTTGGACTGGTCTGGCCTTTGGTCTGGCCAACAGGCCGTATATTTGATACCTAGTCTCTAGATCAATTTTAATTTATGGGCCGCATACTGGCCACTTTTAAGTTAAAAGGGATTTTCACTGTTCCCGCTATGTCATTGTAAAGTAGTTTAACTGCACATTTAATTTCTGGGATATCTCAATTTATGAAAAAGAAGTCCAATTTCAACAGTATGCATTAGTTTATCTACGTGATAAGGACATGCTGCTCTAGTTAACGAAAGACATTTGTCAGCATGACTCTTTACACTTAAATTGCAATATATGAACATGTAAAATTACAGGAAAAGTTCTGGTAGCTCATTGACCACCTACCAGTAATTATAAAGAGAAAGTTTTTGTTTATTTACAGAAAATGTCCTTTATTTTACTGTAGACACATTTTAAATAAAAACAGAAATTTCTAGTAGTTAGTGAAGAAACAGGACATTTTCTGTATTTTGTTTTTTACTTTATTACTTAATTGTAGCATAAATGGCTATGGGGGAGCTCTTTATCAGTAGCACAAGCTGCATAATTTATGAAAATATAGTTAAAAGTCCAAAATTTATGACCTCCTTCACATTTTACAAAGACGTCCAGTGGGCCGGATTGGAGTTTTTGGTGGGTCAGTTCTGGCCCCCAGGTCTTATGTTTGTCACCCCGGCTTCTAAGCGAAGCTATAAACATATTTTTTTATAATTCAGCAAATTAATATATTGGACGTTATTGTATCACGTGGTGTTTCCGCTATTCTGAATTACAGTTGTGTGACACTTACCACAGCTCATTTCGCACGCGCCTGTCAAACAGCCAATCGGGTGAAAGCATGACTCAGAGCAGCAAAGTTATAGTACTAAGGTGAAGCGTCAGTAATTATCACATTTACACGCAGGAGTGTCACTTTTAAACAGTCCTGGTTAAGTAAGTTCTCAGAGTCACGATGGTGAAGTGAAAGACCCCGCTTTTAGGTAGCGAGTTCGAAGCCTGAATGTAAAATCAAAAGTTATCGTATATCATCGTTTAATCATCGCTGAATATATTGACGCGTTATTTTAAAATTACACCCCTTAGATGTGGTTTATAACGGTGCAGCACGTTACATTGCTGTGACAGATAAATGTCTTGTACGAACACGCAGGGACCTGCTCGGCGGGTGTGTTGCGTCGACTTTATGATTCACTCCTCCCCACTTCCGCCTTTTGCGTAAGTCCCCAAACATGCCGACGCATTTTTGGATGAAGTCAAAATACCCACTAAACATTTCACAGGTATGCCTGAGGCGTCGAAAACGATGTATCCGCAGAAATGCTTACGTAATTTTCTGGCAGAGTACTGAAAAAAAAAGACGTCTTAGCAGTACAGTAAAGTTTATCTACGTAACACGTGTTCCTCGTGTTTCGTTAATCATTACATTTTGGTCTAAGTGGTAAAGGACCCAGGTTTAAATTTGCACCTCAGAGAAATTCAGTGAACTTTTAATGACAATAAAAAAGTTTTTCAGGCCTAAAATGGCACCTCACGATTCACAATGAATCAAATTATTCAAAAAAGCAAACATATCAACTGAGCAAGACATAAGTAGAAAAGTGGATTTTATTGAGAGGGTTAGACTGGCATGAGAGTCAACACAAGCAAGAATTTAAAAACCAAGCTGTGATGGAAAACAAATACACTACATCAAAAAGTCATCTTCATTGGAAAAGCTGTGATTTGGGAAAAAAAAAAAATCTGGATGGGAAAAAAAGTCAGCCATTTCTACAACCATTTACATATAGGAGATAAACCTGGATATTATTTACATGGCAACAGATTACAGTATTTACAAAGCCAGGGCTGGAAGCAAAGTGAAGCTCTCATGAGCTGCATTTTTGGAGTAAAACTGGACACGGTCAGTGTGCACAGTCCTGAAAAAGCACAGGGTGATTTTTTGGCAGAGAAGCAGAGATTTTAACAGTGCCTGGAAATGGTGCTCTAACAAAGATTGGCCCAGACCAGAATACGGTCACCAACAAAAGTATTCAAGCTTTTGTCTTTTCGTTTGTTGTTTTTTTTTTTTTTTGGTCACATATAATTCAAAATGTAGTTTTTTGGGGGGAAATCTAAACAACACAAGGAAGAAAAAATGTTCAAGGGGTTTTCAGAGATGCCTGGAGTCAGTGCCAACACAGATATTCTCACATGATGGGTTATAATCTTACCACATTAATATTGGTTACAGTATATTCAAGCAATCTAGAGCAAATCTCTGTACATTTATTAACACACATTCATGATTCAGGCAAACAGGGGAGGACTGTCCCTTTACAAGGCATCTAATCACAGATGAAAACAAAGAAAGGGAGGAGCTGGGGGTTCTGGGTCAATGTCAGTGGTCAAAGCCAGAAGGATACGGTGCTAAACACCACCCTTAGTAACGGCAGGGAGGCCTGGCTGAGTCGCACCACTCAGAATTAAAAAATAAAAATAAAAAATAATAATAATCAGAATATTCAGTTAGCTCATCAACAATTACATCAGCATCAACACCGGTTTTGATTCAACCCTGAGAAAACAGTGGACTGCATGTTCACTAAGTGGCACACCTGCCTAAGAAGGTAATCTTTTTACCCTCTGAACACCCAGAAATCAGGGACAATTTATACGGAAACTGGCATCTTAATTATCTGATTAAAGATTTAATAATAAAGCAACATTTAAATAGTGATTAAGTCTTAAGAAATTATGTCAAAGGAATTAAAAGGTTCAGTCTGGTGTGGTTGTGCCCCTGTCAAGCAGTTTTCTGCAAAACAAGGTGGCAGTGCTGGAGCCAGTTCACTTCTCAAATCTTTAACCGTAATTCTACTACGTCTTCAATTCTGATCGCACGCCTTAGACCTGCTGATCTGAAATGAAAAACAAAAAAGCTGATGACCGCCAAACGTGAGACGAATGGTGTAACAAACACGCCCACGAACTAAAATGACTTAGCAACAACTTTCAACATACGTAACAGTAAATTTGGACTAGATGAATTCAGTGCTCGGCAAATCAACTCTCACACACAGTATTGGTAATTAAACGTTACTTAGATTAATTCCTGCGTTTGTTTGGAAGCCGTGAGTCTCATTTTGGAAAACCTTTTGCTGGCGCCAGCATTGACACCTTGTGAGAAAAAAGCCCCAGTAACTCGTGCTGTGAATGCAGAGCTCAGGACAGAGGAGGTGAAGCAGCAGGTTTCAGATGTCATCCAAGATCCAAACGAGGCTTCTTCTCTTTCTATATTACCACGGCGTGCACGGCTTACTCGTTCCTCAAACAAATCCTGAACTTACAAGAGGGCCAACTCTTCAAAGAGGAGAGTGAAAACTAATATAAAAAATGTCTGAAGAAGAATGCTGACGTCTATCGGATTCTTCTGATGCTGCTCTCTCTCCCAAGTCCTCTTCATGAGCGAGGGGGTGGTCTGTCCCTGTTCAGGTCCTCCATTTTCACAGGCTGTCAGAGGTCATTGGAGCATGAGCTGTTTGAGGTTGTCGTGCAGGATGGTGTCCTTGACGTCCCGAAACACCAGCCTGATGTTCTCCGTGTTGATGGCGGTGGTGAAGTGGTGATACAGGGGCTTCTGAGTACAGTCGCGCCTCTTGGCCCGGAAGCACTCCACCATGAACGCCTGGACATCCGGCAGGCTGTGCTCCGGTCCGTTGTACTCGGGAAAGTAGTCCTTGAGGGGAACGCTTTTCACCTTCTCCTCCAGCAGATCCGTCTTGTTGAGAAATAGGATGATCGAAACGTTGTTGAACACACGGTTGTTGACGATGGTCTCGAAGATGTCGAGTGATTCACGGAGCCGGTTGGTCTGCCTGTCCTCCATCAGCACCTGTAATAGATGAGGGAGGAATTAAATACTACTGCCAGTACGGTAAGCAAATGGTGCCATCTATGGTGTAACTCCTTTAACCTGTAAATGTTACATCCTGTCAGGTATTCATAAGCTTCCTTTTAATATGTATTTCCTATTAACCAAAGTCAATTTGGTTTGTGCACCATAAAACCACAGCTTTATGGTGCACAATAGGTAAAAAAAACAAAACCAAAAAAAACTAGGCTATTTGGGTTGGCCCGCTATTACATGGCTCTTACAACAACAGTTGGTATGTTGCAGAGGGGGAAAAAAAAAAAAAAAAAAAAAAAAAAAAAACACATGAAGGGGG
>VUQG01043932.1:109090-127208 GCA_015106755.1 Etia nguti | reverse complement strand
GAGGCATGACAACGCCTGCAGAAGCAAAACTGAAACTCAGCAATATGTCATCTGAACAGACACTTGCATTAAAGGAAGATGTGACTAAATAATACTAATACTATGAATCTCAGATGAAAAGATTAAGACTATTGTAAAGAGCAACACTGACGTCTGCACTGCAGGAAGTGAGAGAAGCCATGTGCATACTCACATCGTTATGCGTGTGTGTGTGTGTGTGTGTGCTTTTTAAAACATGATAATTACAACCAAGCCTGAAGGCACGTGCAATTTGTGATGCAAATGCTTAAATGGGGCACGGTCAACACGAAGGGATTCTGGGTAATCCGCTGGAAATGAAACAAATCTCTTCTCAGAGAAGGAAAAAAATTTTAACGGCTCCCAACAGAATTGCATTTGCCCTCAGGATTTACAGTGTACTCACCATTGAAACTTAATATTAAGGTTTTGTAAACTGCGTAAGCTTGCAATTGATATTCAGTTTCATTTCAAGACATCTAACAATATTAAGTTTATTTTAATATAAGAGAAAAGGCAAAAAAAAAAAAAAATCATCCCAACCCCTTTTCCAAAATGTATGTGTGGTTGGTTTTATAAAAGATGGATATTTGACAAAAACTACATTGTTCTGTACATACATTGATTTCAATATGCATGCAGAGACTTTTTTGACTATAAAATAATGCATTTATTCTAATTAAAGTCAAATATTGTTTCACTTTGTACCCTAGAACAATGAATAATTGTCACATATGAAATAAAAATGTTATTTTTATAAACTGTCTTGGCTGTACAGTAATATGCAACTGTGTGTGTGTAGCCTCGTGTCAGTGTTCCATTGACCCTCCACTGATATTACACAACAAATAAAGGCTCAAAGCTATTTCTGATCAATTGTTTAGTCTATAAAATGTCACCTCATTTCCAGAGTGGGACAAAGTGACAGGTGACCGACCATTTGCTTTGTTCAACCAATCGGCCAAAATTGAAAGAGCTTTAATCTGTAAATATATGCACATGTAAAATAGGGATGGGACAATATATTGTGCGGTTTCATCTGCGGTATCAATATCTTTATCAACACATGTAGGAGATTTCACCCGGATTTCCTCGCCAGTTTCAGTTGCCGCAGTGCTTAAGACCTGTGTTAAGCAAGGTCACACAGACTCACTGCCATAACTATATGTACTTACATAGCTAGTCACCCCCACAGGGGTCCATTATGAGCCACATAAAGCTTTGAAGTGAACTGATAATGATGGTACACATATCCCAACACCACGGTGGAGAATATAAATGTATGATTCCTGCTTTTTCGTGGGCGTTTTTACAGATATTGTGATGTATCGCAGATGATCGCCTCGCAGTACACTTAGGCTGCAGTGATTCTGTGATACCAACACCTAGCGTCCAGTAACCGAACAGCTAGTTTGGCTTTTAGCGTTCCTGCTGCTCTTCAGTTACAGGCTGTTTCCATAGCAGGCCGCTTACATTGTTCCGTTTACTACTGTCACCGAATGAGTCACATTTGTGTGTTTATATGAATGATCAGTCCAAGTGACAGCTCACTTCCATTATTAAATGCACAGGCTCTGGCTTCAAAACTCTAAAAGGTGCGATGTTTTCTGTGATAATCTAACGCTTTTGAAGATTTCGGGGGTGGGCGGGTGGAATAAAGGAACTTGCCAACTTGCAAAATGAATACATGAATAAAATACTTGCACTTTTACACAGATAAGTTATGCACGTTAGTGTGTGTGTGACCTTGTGTAACTCGAGGTGTGCGACACTCTTAGTGTTTGTGTGCAAATTACGCTGAGTGGGAGAGCCAGGGATCTGTTTGTAAGCATAAAGCTGTTTAACTACAGATCAACATTCCTGCTCTGATCACACTTATTCCCCTTGTCTGTCTGGAAAAGTTTGCACCAACAAGCTGAGTGTGCGCGTGTGCCAGAGCAACAAAACGCCAATGAGAAAAGTTTGGTTTTATGCAACCCACAGGCAAATTGTAATTTTCTGCTTTTCATTACTGAAAGCCACTCGGAGAAGCGCAGCCCTTATTCTGTCCTCAGTTGGGGGGCCCCTTAACTGCTGAAGTGTTTAAGTTTGTCACATGAAGGCAGGGCAATCAGGGTTATTCCTGTATAGACAACATTTTGGCAAGAGCCACAGGAAAATCACCAGCCTTGTGATAAACACACTGTTTTCTTAATTGGGGATTATTTACTTGGATAAAATTGGCTTTTTTTTGGCTTATTAAATAGCCAGAATACACAGATTTCTGTCAAATCAGGTAAATTAATCAGTGCCTTAACTGTAAAGCCACACTCATGGGGGGAAAAAAAGGCTCATTTTGAGTCAGGAAAATCCCTGACAGCTGGTCATTTTTAAAAAGAAGCCTAAAGTTACGGTAATAAAAGATAAAATAAGAGCATATCAACAGCCCAGAAAGGACATGTGAACGCACTCCCGACCACATCTGCTATTCTGGGGTAAACGTCACAGAGTTAAGACGTGCACACTGACAGCCAAAAGATATAAACAGCTGGGAGAGGTGTAAACAGGAAGCCTATTGAATCACATGTCTGACCACTCGACACAGAGAGAGCACCAGAGACTAAAGAATTAGAGCCGAAGATGCAGGGAGAGAGGAAAGGGAGGATGAATTGAAAAGTCAGTTTCACTTTCTGTTTTCACTGCCATTTTCATCAATATGACTTTTTGGAAAAACCCACTCAGAAACACGAGAAAACCCTTCTTGCACCTGGTGATAGAGAGCTGAGATTGAGATCGTTTTTATCAGCCAAAACTAGGCCAGCATTATCTGTCAGTTATGCCATTTCAGAGTGTGTGTGTGTGTGTGTGTGTGTGTGCGCGCGCGCGCTAACCCACCAGCTGAAACTCCCTGCGCCGATCGTAGGCGTTCTGTATGCCCGAGTCTGCCCACAGGGCCGTAATGGCGGGCAGGTACTGCAGGAAAACCGATGTCTCGAGCTGCCCACTGGTCATCTTGGCCGAGCGGGTGTCGAACGCCATCAGGTTGTCGCCGTGCTGCTGGTTGTCTTCGTCACCCCACGGGATGTGCAGCTTCTCGCGGGCGTCCACCAGCACACGTACACCTGGAAAAGGAAGTCAGATGGCAACTTAAAAGTGGAAGAGGGTAGTGAGAAGGGCAGGTGAAACAAAAGTAACCCAACACCTGTGTCCTTTTAAGGCCTGCTGTGTCTAAAAAAAAATAAATACAATAGCAAAAAATGGTGATGGGGCAAGAAAAAGTCGAGATGATTTGAAGGTAGCACATGATTAACATAACCCTGTTACTAGACAGATTTCAGGGTTTTTCCTGCTTACACAAAATTTCCACCAAAGAGGTCTTGGCCTCCCCTCAAAGGGAAAAAAAAATCACCACCTTGTGCTAACCATCACTCTACCCAATTTTTCTTTAACTGAGCTTTCATTCAGTCAAGAATAAAGCACATTTTTGCTGATTTAATGACCAGAAATAACAAGAAAATTCATAACCTTCGATAAAGTATGACCAATCAAGCTTCAAAAGCCCCATTATAAGCCGGGGAAATCCCTGTATTCACAGCTATTATTTAGATTCATTTAAAACTGACTGTTTATTCATTTTTTTAAAAATGTACAGGATGTACTGGTCACACCAACACCTTACTTTGAAAATGGCCGAAATAACTGTCGGGTTATACACAATTTCGTGACTATTAAAACGCGACGGTTGAGCCTTGTTGGTATTTAGAGACGACTTTGTTTAACGTGGACTACACCAACGTAAAGATTTCTCTTTCATTCAGTCCGTGGACAAAGAGGAACACCTTACAGCACATTACACTGGCGGGTTGCCCTCCATTAGCTTCATCCCGAGCTTAGTTATTGAGCAACAAAACCTGCCTGTAACTGATTCAAAACCGCGGGTAGTGTTGGTTAGAGCTATAATAAAAACTTAAATCGCTGTATTTGGTATAGCTATGCTGAAATAAACCCCTAAAAAAAAGTTAAGCTTTCAGGACAAACGAGGCTCCTATGGGTGTGCCGAGAGCAGATGTAGACTGTTTATGTGTCCTCTCACCCAGCCCAGCGCTGCTAAACAGATGTGGAAACTTTCCCGTGCCTTTTAACCGAGTAAAAAGGGCGATTTTCACGTCCTTAAAGTTTCCAGCCCTCGGTTGCGAGGTTACCTTTGATAACATTGCTGTAAATCGTTGCTCTGAACTCCTCTCGGGCGTGCTGGTCGAAGTCCTGGCCGTGGATGATCCGCATTTGTTTGAGGAAAGTCGACTTGCCGCTCTCGCCAGCGCCGAGGAGCAGGATCTTCACCAGCCGTTTTACATACGTTTTCTCCTTGGAGAGACATCTGTCGATCTCTTTGGACTTTCTCAGCTGTTCCACCTCGCCGCTGTTAAGCAGGCAGACGGGTAGACAAACTTTTAACACGGACCTGGTCGGCAGGAAATCCGCCATGTTCGCACAAACTTCATCGATGCTAATTTGATGCGCGTTCTCGGGGCGCAGGCACGGGACCAAGCCCCTTCCCTAAACTCAGGAAGTACCGCTGCTGACTGTTTACCATCAATCTTAAGGCACAGCCTACTGTGCTATTTACGCGGATATGCCTCACACAAACACGTAAAATTGTCCTTAGCTACGTTGGTATTGAAACACACAAAAATAACTTTAAAAGGAGCATACTGAAAATTACACGCGAATAAATTTTCAAGTTTTAGAGGTCTAATTGCATGGTACACTATAAAAAAAAGAATTAATAGACGTCAACGGCTATAATTAAAGTAAAAAATAAAAAATAAAGTTTTCACAATTAACAATAAAATAAATATGAAGGAAAAAAGGAGAGTTGACCGGTGGTGGCATGTCGCCCTCTACTGGTGCAGTGTAGAAACACGTTCAAAAAAAGATCCGCTCTGATTGGTTTATTCCCTTCACACTTTTAGACATGCTGCGTTTAGAGACTGCAGGAAATATTACTATCTGCACTTGAACGCTCTGCAGCAGATCAATAAAATTTGAAATCTTGACGAAAAAAAACCTTGGTTTTGTAAAAGTGGATCTTTCTGACCTTCTGTCTGCGCGTTTATGTAATTGATGAGATAAAGAACACTAAATTATTGCCTATATTTAACTAAAAAGGCTTCACATTGCAATCACTTACAGCTATTTTAGACAATTCTATGTCACTCTTATTGGAGCTGTCAACTTTTTATTACATGCCTGAAGTGCCATACGGGTAATTTAATCCTAATTCAATTTAAAAATGATAAAATAATAGCACATTCACAGTTTCCGTTTTTCCAAGTAAGAGGTTTAGGGGGGAACATTTGAAGGCAACATTACCATCGATCAGTATTGCACTTCCCCTCAAGCATCCCCACACGACACACACAGGGCTCTCAAAGGCGGCAGCAGTGTTGTATGTGTGTGTGTGTGAGAGAGAGAGGTGCAAAGCATCAGACAACATGACCATCCGAAACGTTCTCCGGGATCATGGACAGAGGTACCGACCACGGATGGCTTGTCTCAAAAAGGTGGGCTACACAGCTTACATTAGATGATGTAAACCAGAGCACAGGCTTATAGATTATACCTGCAGCAGACGGATCATTAATGACTTGTATAAATTCTCTAATGCAATGCTTGGACTGTAGTGGTCTGCAGGAACCTCACAAACCCAGGCTGTTGTTGGCATTTGCCCTATAATAATCTATAATATTCTCTAGAAATGCCAATGCTTTCATTGTATAGATTTATTAAGGATGGTCATTCCGTTAGGCATTAAAACCCACAGGTACCATTTGGACTACAACAAGCTTTAGGGAAATCCAATAGCAAAAATGCATTTCTTTAATAATATGGACTTTAGTTATTAAGGGTTATTAGAGATGTTATTCATATACTCATGTTTCAGAATGATGTCAACATACTGTAAATCAGATGTCATATCAGCTTCCCCCTTACACTCTATCTAGCTGTCAGACTGTGTTCTGTTTCAACCTTTTCACTGTGATAAGGTCGTTCTGTTTAATAAGCATTAGGCCTGGATCAGTATCAATACCTCCATCTACACCAGCCAGCTGCTGGAAAGAAGTTAATCCAGGCGCTGTGTGTGTGAATTGTGTGTGTGTGGCCAGCCAGAGCGGTCCTTCATTCATCATCTTATATTTAAAATTCACTTGGATAGTCACCAAAGAGAATGTTTTAGCATTATAAAAAAAAAATAATAATAAATGGAAGGAAATAATCAAGACATGAGCTTCCAGATGTAGCACTCACACAGTGTCCCCCTCTCTCCAGGGGAATGCACACGGAATCCATTTCCTGGAGAACTTTGTGTTTTGGTCGATGAAAGCCCACTTTGGTCCAGCTCAGTCTGGGGCTTATAGCCTCTCCAGGTTGACTTCAAAGCACAAAGCCACTTCAAAAAGACCCGGGAGTCAGCTACAAACACACTCTCTCTCTCTCTTTCTCTCTCAGGCACACGTACACATACATATACACATAAAGTGAATTAATGTACTACAGGATTTCTTCCTCTTCCGTACACACCTAAGTTGTGGGGGAGCTCTGGGATCAGATGGTATGATAGCTGAAAAACTGTTTAGAGGGCAGTGAGTCATCGCAAACCTCCCACACAAGCCAAACAAAAGCCATGAGATCAAGGCTTGAAACAATCCCGTCATCTCGCTTCTCACCACTTTCTAATGCAGCATTAAAACTGTAATCCAGTCATTGGACTAAAAAGCTGAACAGTTGTTTGGAGAGTCACAGTAACCGAATCATTCGGCTTTTGTCTGATAGGAAGTATTAATTACAAGCTTACACAGCGAGCCTTAACGTCCCAGGGGGGAAATGTGCCCTTTTTTAATCAGTGAGACACAGTTTAATGCAGCTTTCTCTGCCTTTCATTAAGTAGAAAAGAGGTTAACGGTGCTGCTGTGCATGCTCGAGATTACACTAATGATCATCATCACCGTCATGTGAATTTCACTGATCAAAATTTAGGATTTCCAATCAAATCTGCTGCCCCAAAAACCTACACTGTGAGCTCTGATGTGACACCTCCTCACTGCCTTTTTTTGTGCAGGCGGAGAAGGTGGTCCTCGAGATGCAGGACCCCACAACGGGAGTGAAGCTACAGCCTCAGAGACTGGTTATCACCACAATACCACATGCTATTACTGGTAAAGTGGACACACACTCTCACATACACTACAGTGGCTTGATTTTTATCCAGCAGCTCGTTGAGTGACTGTACCTGCACAACCTCGCCGGAGGATACCACAGCGTTGGGCTCAAACTCGAGAGCTACAGATTTCATCTCCATGACAACCCCATGGTCTCAGAGACAGAGAGAGGGAAAAAGTAGGAGGTGAAGGAGGAGGATGATGATTGAGCAGGCTAGAGGAAACAAACATGTAGAGACCGAAGCAAGAGGAATGCAGGCGGTAGGTGGTGGAGGAGGAGAAGAGAGGGATCCCAGACTTCTACGTCACCCGCAAGCTTTGAATGCCCGCAGCTGAATGAATGAAAACATACCAAAGGCTTCTTCTCTGCTCCTCTCACTTTCTTTGCAGTTTTGTTTTCTCTCCATCTCTGATTCCTTTACTTTTCCTGTTTCCTTTTCCTTCCCCTTTCACTTTCCCCTTTTCTTTCATCTCACAAGCTTTCCTTTCCTTTCCTTTCCTTTCCTTTCCTTTCTTAGTTTCTCTCCTTCCTCTTTTTTCTTTCCTTTACCTTTCCGTCATTTTCTCTCTTCTTCACTTGTCATCCTTCCTCCTCCTCCCTTTTCTCCTTCCATGTCTCTCTTTCACATTAGCTGACTGGCATTTACAGGCATGCACTGATGTACACGGACATAAACAACATACAGTATATTTAAAGTTGTTTGCTGTTCAAGCTGCCCTTTTGACTAGTGTTGTTTATTTCCATAGATCCTTTGTTACTTCTGACCTTGAGTCCTTTTTCCTCAGGTGAAGACATAGTTGCATGGTTAGCAGACAGATTCCAAATCGATGCACAAGGTGAGAGATCAGGCAGCCGATGCCATCCCAGTTCAAAGTGTCTGTTTTGATAAAAAGAAGACAGTTTTAGGATGTTATCATGTTAGCTGACAAATTGGTGATAGAACCTCATTTATAGCAAATCTCTCTTTTTTATTCAGAGGCGAGGAGTTTTGGCTCCATGCTGGTGGCGTTAGGATACATCTACCCTATACAAGACCACAAGCGTTTAGTGGTCAAACCAGATGCATCCCTGTATCGCTTCCAGGTAAACACATCACATTTTAAAGCTTAGCCAAAATCTCAGCTGCAGCAAAGCCAAACTATCTTCTAAAACGGTATTTCTGGCTATGGGAAGATTTAATTTTCATTGCTGCACACTGAACAGTGTTTTTGTGTGTTGTTAGCATACAAAAGGGATGCACATACTCATGCAGAAACACAAATGTGGCACAGTGTGCAGTCCTGTTCCTGCTATCTAGTGACTCCACAACTCATGCACAAATGCGATGTAAACTGAAATCCTTGCAAAGGTCATTTAAGTATGACTGTTGTTTATTTACAAGAAAACAAAAAAGGACAGAACGGTTGCTAATTTATTTGGTGCAAAGCCTAAAATATTCTGATGAAAAAACATCAGTACATCAAATTCATTTGATGTGAAGGTTAGAAAGTTGCTGTGTCTCTTAGCCTGAGCACATAGCACCTTCTAAGAATAATTATGTCGGTATATCATGTAAGTTCAAAATAAAAAATGCAGACCCATGGAAGGTTAAAAAAAGAGAAGAAAAACTTAAAGCTTGATGACTTGAAGCGGTTGATCAAGCCTTGTGAAGTTAAATCATGCACTTCCTGGAGGTTTTTCCATTTTTTATTTTTTTATGCATAAATGTAAAAATGCCATACTTTGGTAAAAATTAGAATTTACTGTCAGAAAATTATCAGGATATTTTTAGTTTTTTGAGAGATTTTTTTTTTACAGTGTAACATACATATTTAATTCTGCATTCAGTCGTTATTTTTAATATATTAGTTGATTCATTTTATCAACATTATTGACCATGGTAATTTCCCAATTGGTAAATTGGTCCCAGAAAGTGGCATGTGCCAGATTTTCTGTAATGGTTTTAGCATCACTGCTGTAACATGCAATGATTAGATTATAAAAGAGTTTACCATTACAAGACACAAAAACCACTAAAGCGAGGTAAAATCAATTTCCGTCCTATTTATTTTATGATGTGAAACCCCAAATTACTCTGGTTTTAGTTTCCTGAATAACAGCAAATTGAAAACAACCAACAAAAAACACCCTCAAATCTGTAAGATATGAATCCCACTCACAAAAACGCTTACTGTTAATCATCACCTCTGCCCTCTGTTGTTTGCAGACACCGTATTTCTGGCCCACACAGCAGTGGCCTGTTGAGGATACAGATTATGGTGAGTGTATCTGAATGCATCCTGTTACCAAGAATCACTTACCGTTAACACTCGTCTATGTTTTTGTTACTGAAGCAATCTACCTGGCAAAAAGAAACATACGTAAGAAAGGAATCCTGGAGCTGCACGAGCAGGTGAGATTTGGACATAAATCCCACGGCAA
The DNA here is from genome assembly GCA_015106755.1 of Etia nguti. Lineage (NCBI taxonomy): Eukaryota > Metazoa > Chordata > Actinopteri > Cichliformes > Cichlidae > Etia > Etia nguti. Next base: position 117,569 of record VUQG01043932.1, on the reverse strand, counting down.
CTAATTTTCTCTTTTGGCATTTACTGAGGTGTTGTTTTATGTCCTCAGGAGCAGTACAACCGTCTTCACAAGTGGATGAATCATAAATGGGATTTTATAGTGATGCAAGCTAAAGAACAGTATAGGTGGGTGTGCATTAAACTCAGTGATGTCGGGAAGCTTTAAGGGTAACAATGTGTCATGACTCTGTGTGTTTGGGTTGGATTTTAGAGCTGCGAAGGAGAGAAAGAAACCGGACCGTGTGGTGTTTGACTGTCAGGAGAGAGCCTACTGGGTGGTTCACAGACCTCCGGTGAGAACACACACACAGGCATGTTTCCATCACTTCCATGAACTTATATTTGAAAACTTAGACTAGCCGTCATTACACTAAGTCCTTTATGATTTGTACGAATGGGAATGGCTTTTTGCCACCAAAAGGAGCTGGGCCTCACTATGTGATTATATAAACACATTTATGTCCCCACAACATTAGATAATATAAGCACACACGCACACATATAGTTATCAAGCCTGAACAGTAAACACAGCAGATATTGGTAGATTGCAGGTAAACAGAGAAGTAAGAAAGTAAATTGCACCACACTGCAATACTTCCCAGGGTATCTCATTATCTCTACCCATGATGTCTCATTACCACTGCATGTCCAGTCAGAAGAAAAGGGCACAACTAATTAATATTTCACACTGCCTGGGAGAAAGTGGTACAGTGGTTTGCACCTTGTGCACATCGAGCGTCTTGTGCTGTGATGCTGGATTACAGCTAGAACAGTTACCAAAGACAGTGACAGCTCCCAACCAAAGACCCATGTGTTTCCCATGAGTTAATTGGTTTGCAGTCATTTGATTAGGTGCAAAGATGTTTGAGGATATTCTCACTTCAGAAACTGCTGATCTACTGGGATTTTCCTGCACAACCATCTCTCATATTACAGAAAAATGTCTTTCTAAAGTTTTTGTTGCATAATATATGTCACCATAAACTATTTGGTCACGTCATATGACGTAGGGCCATAATAAAAACACAGTTAAGTGTGTTATATTAAAAAGTTGTGCTTTTCATTGTTTATGACTTCAACTTTTAAGAAGAATATTGTGTTGATTACTGGTGACCTGTCCAGTAATGTAGCACACTGTAGCCTGTGCTCCGTGACTTGTGTTGTGTCCTTTCAGAGGTGAGGTACACTATATTGCCAAAAGTATTTGCTTTTCTGCATTCACATGCATATGAACTTGAGTGACACCCCATTCTTAAGCCATAGGGTTTATTATGATGCCGGCCCACCCTGTGAACCTATAACAGTTTCAACTCTTCTGGGAAGGTTTTCCACAAAGTTTATGAGTGTGTCTATGGGAACATTTGACCATTCTTCCAGACACGAATGTTGGATGAGAAGGCCTAGTACCCAGTCTCCACTCCAAAGGTGTTCTATCAGGTTAGGACTCCGTGCAGGCCAGTCAAGTTCTTCCACACCAAACTCACTCATTAATGTCTTTATGGATCTTGCTTTGTGCCCTGGTGCACAGTCATGTTGGAACAAGAAGAGACCATTGCCAAACTTGTGAGCATGAAATTGTCCAGAATTGTCTTGGTATGCTGAACCATTAACAGTTCCTTTCACTGGAACTACTCATCCATTGGATTACCAGACAGAGAAGCATGATTCATCATTCCATTGAACACGTCTAGATTGGGCATGCTTCACACCACTGCATATGACGCTTTTCTATTGTACTTGGTAATGTAAGGCTTGGATGCAGCTTCTCAGCATTGGAAACCCATTCCATGAAGCTCTCTACACGCTGTTCTTGAGCTACTCTGAAGGCCACGTTAGTTTGGATGTCTGTAGTGCTCAACTCTGCAGAAAGTTCATGACACTATGCGCCTCAGTATCTGCTGATCCCACTCTGTGATTTTATGTGGCCTAGCACTTCAGGGCTAAGCTGCAGTCATTCCCACTTTGTTATAATACTACTAACAGCTGACTGTGGAATATTTATTAGTGAGGAAATTTCATGCCTGGACTTGTTGCACAGGTGGCATCCTATCACAGTACCATGCTGGAATTCACTGAGTTCCTGAGATCTGTGAGTGTTTGTAGAAGCAGTCTTTACGCCAGGCGCTTGATTTTATATATCTGCGGCCACAGAAGTGATTGGAACACCTGAAATGAAATGATTTGGATGGGTGAGTGAATCCTTTGGCAATATGGTTTATATACAGAAGGCTTTGACCTAATGAGGGTCACTGGGACTGGCACTAATTTGTGTCTCTATGGCACATAGTTATCGCTACATGGGTGCTCTGTTGTCATTCCTTGCTTCAGTTGAGATTTTCATGTGTATACTGTAAAATAAAGCAAACAGCGGCTTTTATTATATACTGATCAGCAACAACATTAAAAGCTGACAGGTCAAGTTCTGCCGGGAATTTTTAGGTACCACTGCAACTGACCCATCCGAAGTTCCTAGATCCCAATTCGAACAAACGTCCTGCTGTCAGACACAACAGGGGCTCCTGTCTTTGCTGACACAGTATTAGACAGGTAGTTTAAAAACTGTGGCCGATTGATACTTACAAAATCAGTGTATTAACTGCCTTGGATTTGTTGGTTTGTGTATTTTAGAGCTTTTCAGACAAAAAGGATATATATAGGATATATATTTCTTCCGTCTTCCAGCCTTCAAGCATTTGGTCTTCTCATCTTATTCTCAGGAAGAAAACGGTCCAGCACTCATTAAAAGATTACAACTATCCATATACCTTCCCTGTAATAGAAGAAATAATCACAGAAGATATTTACACTCTTATTTTAAGATGAACAACTAAAAAAAAGGAACAAACTTTGAACTTTTTATTAAAAAAAAAACATAAATATCCAATAAAAGCAGAAACAGAAAGAAATCTTTAAAAATAAATAAAATAATACCTTGATGTAAATAACAAATGCTGTCCATAAAACTTCATCTTTCAGGTTCCGATTGATCATAATGACTGCTAAATGTGATTTATAGTCAATGCATTTTGAAGCCCCAGTGGAAAACAAATAAAGTACTTGAAGATGTATTTGTAATGACCAAGAGTGAATTTGGTGATTGGCCTCTTCTTGTTTGAGATGGCCACGAGAAGTACGACACATTATCGGCTGATGATTAGCATTATAAAACAGCCATCTGCTTTAATTAATTAGTCCTTTGGTAAACACTGTGTAATTCTCTTTTGTTGATGTGTATGTAGCCAGGGACAGTGAGTGCCATGGACTATGGACTGGAAAGACTAATAGATCCAAATGCACACGAGGTAACAGGTGAGTCTCTGCCTGACCCGCATGAACATAATTCCTTTCAATCAGCTTATATCCCATAAGAAGCTTTAATGCATTAATGCAGGTACAGTAAATGATATGTATGCTGTTTCTTTTATTAAAATTAAGGCCTTCTATTTTCCTTTTTTCTTTTCTGCAGGCATTTCCTAAGGCTATGTTTTCAAAACCCAGACTTTTAAGCTGGTTGTGAAAACAGCTGCACACACTCACATCACCTCATGAATGCACTTGGTATAATACTTGCTAACAAAAAAAAAACCTGAATCTCAGCTCATGGTTGTGAAATGATGTTGCCGTATATTTTTGCCAAGTAAGAGGAGTTCAGGGAATATAAAAGGTTAGTGTTCACAAGTGCTCATCATGAGTCCAACAATGATAAAGAAGTGATGTATAAAACAGTGCTTTTTTCTGTGAAGAAATACACACAAGGTGTCCTGACTGTGAAGTCATAAGGTATATGACTTATTATCTGTACTCATACTTTTAATACATTTTTCCTCAGGCAAAAACACCCGATGACTACGAGAGGATCGTAAGTTTTTTTCTACTCATTTGCTGGCTGTTTTATTGATCAAGTATAGTGGCAGCTCTGTGTTATTCTCGCTGTCATTTCTCTCCCTGTAGATGATTTTCACCCAGCAGTCCATCATGCGTCCCAGAGTGAAATCATCAGTGTCCATTGGCGCGTAAGACGGTCCCTCATATAACAATCTTGCCACTATCTGTAACAAACCAGTACCCCTTCTATACCCTGGCTGCACCATTAGCTGTATGCCTTAAAGTAACACATGCACATTAGTTTCAGCATAACCCCACTGAGTGATCGGTAAAGGTCAGACAGGTTAAAGCTATTCTTAGAAAAGATTTCAGGGATAGGCAGTTGAGAAAGTGGGACCGTTGTGGAGGGCTGCTTAAGGTTATTGGTGGAGCCCTTCACCACAGTCTTAGTATCTCATGTGGCTCCTTAGTAAAAAAAAAAAAAAATACTGGCCCCTGATTAGATGATAAGTAGCTAGCTCAGTTGCTAGCTAGTAGAAAGTTCACTTGGATCTTTTACTGTGATATATTTCCCACGTGTCTTTCCAGCAAATAAAAAGAAAATGAGAATCTTCACAGTAGACAAACATGTATTGTCAAGTGTATTTGCTGTTCTCTGAATTATGATGGATTAGATAATGTGAGTTATGCCTCCTTTAGTCTTGGTTGCACTTGCTGTACTGTTTCTGTGTGGCTGCATCATTAATGGTTAAAGAAGCTATTTTCCTTCAATGTGATCGATGGTGACGTGTTTTTCCCTCCCCTGCAGGTTGGTGAAATACTGTGCCACTTATAAAGGCCACGACCCTTTTCTGTCGAAGTGTCTTCCCAGCAACCCCTGGCTCACTGATGACGTCACATACTGGGCTTTGAACATGGCCAAGTGCGTAAGACGATTAAACTTATAGAAGTCACTGATTTTGGACAATAATTAAGAATATCTTGTTAGTTTTTGTTATCTGTGTGGCACAGTGTGGAAATACCCACTAAAATGCGTGTGGAGAGGTGGACGTTCAGCTTTGGAGAGCTCCTTTCAGACCCTCGAGGACGAGATGACTTCAGACTGTTCCTAAAGAAAGAGTTCAGTGGTATGATAGTCTGGTGCAATTTAAAGTCATTTTTGGTCCTGATGTTAAGCTTTCCTTCAATAGAAGTTAGGTTTAGGAATAATCCGAGTATATATCTGGTTATTTTCTCTAAACCTACTCAGGTGAGAACTTGGCATTCTGGGAAGGTTGTGAGGATCTGAAGTGGGGCACTGCTGCGACGATGAAAGAGAAAGCAGAGCAGATCTACAAGTAAGAACTAAGAACCTTGAAGAATATATTGGTCTTCTGAAATATTGACGACAGTGGAGAAGAAAGTATTATTTGATTTAAAAATCGGCAAATATATTTACTGACAGTGATTTATGACTCTTTAATAGTTATAGTTAACAGTTTAATAGTGACACAAATACATGTTGGACATTCACTGTTTTTATTTTTAACATTAAATTCACTCGATTATTTTTCATTAATATGAGATTAAAACTTAGACTAAAACTGCGAATGAATACAAATTTTGGTTGGCATCAGCTAGAAATTATTACACCTTAGATTAATCTGAACTTTGCACATTGTGAACTTTACCTGCCAGTATAGCGTTACTTTAACTGATTATTAAATGATGAAAACAATGCAGTGGAGATTTTTTGTCTCACATCTTTACTAAAGAAGTTTTTATGTGGCTTTTGAGGTTTTTCCATGCAAGTGTTAAAGCACTCTTCATTCCTCCCACTTTCAATGATGTCAGGACTTTCCTGGCACGGGGTGCTCCCCGATGGATCAACATAGATGGAAAGACAATGGAAATCACGGTGAAAGGTCTGAAACACCCACATAGATACGTCCTGGATGCAGCCCAGACTCACATCTACATGCTCATGAAGAAGGTCAGTAAACACATCAGTAGGTGTGATCAGTGCAGAGACTGTATAACTTAAAATACCTTTTTGGATTTTGGTTTGACCTGACTGTGGAGCTGATGACGCTATGCGTGCCCATGCTATAGCAACGTGTGTAATTTGCTCTAAATGGGAGCATGATTTGAAACTAAACATCATGCTGTATCAGATTAGACTTTTATTGAGACCATAAACTTGCTAGAAAATTGGTAACTGGGGTCATAAATGAGTAAGTAGCAGGATAATGTTCTCATTGACTTTTATACAATATGAACTTTGTAACCAGATGAGGTGCCCCCTGCTGGCCACTGCAAAGAAAGGACGTTTAAGGCACTTCTGCATTGGCTTCCCTTTTCAGACCTGGAAGTTTATGGTTAAATCCCAAGGGAATGGTGGTGTTGTATCTGTACCTGTAAGAGACCAACTCCATGGACCAATTGATAGCATTTTGCATTTTGCAGGACTCATATGGCCGATACCTAAAATCTCCAGTGTTTAAGGAAACAATGAAGAAGGCCGTATGTCCCGAGGAACACAAGTTCAGGTAAGAGGCACTTTATGCATTGAATTTCTCAGACATTGTTGGAACATTTATTTGAAAGTTTCAGTTTGACTAACAGAAAATACTTCTTAGTCACAGCAAAGAGGAATGTTGCAGTCTAAACAACCCTAACAAATATGTAACATAATACTCAGATTTTCTCTTCTCTCTTCCGTACTCTTAAAGACAATCCTGAACTTTCCACTTTCAACTCTTACCTTGTTCCTGTTTCTTTTTTCCCCCCCATACATCATCCCAGTGACTCCCAGTTGGAGCAAAATGCAAGGAACAGACGGCCCAGTCTCAGTCCCCTCATCATCCGGCAACAGGAGCAGGAGCAAAAGGCCAAGATGGCCGCCAGTGCCCCTGTTGACATCACACAGGTCATGAGCAAACTCAGCCAACAGGGCAAAGAGGCACCCCCTCGTCGCACCTCTGTTAAAAATGACTAATTTTATATGTCTACTTGCTATAATAGTTACATATAATACATATAATACATTACATGTTTAGACAGAATATAATTTTATATAATAAATTAGAAAATATCTATACTATGTTGCTATTATTCCTTTTAGTGCAGAGTCATAGACAAGAGCCCAACTGATTTATCAGCGTGCTGATATATCTGCTGATATTAGCTGTTAGTCGATCAATTGGTATCAATATTGGTAATGGCTGATAAATAAAAATTTTAAAATTTAAGAGTTGAAGTTGTTGTGCCTCATAACAGCTTTAATCATGTTTGTGTATTGATGCTGCATAGTTTTTTCACCAGAGGGCACCTTGGAACTTTCATAGATAGATAGATAGATTTTAGGATATGTGTCAAAATATTAGATTTTCAAATCAACACATATCGGTCTTAAAAATCATATATCGATCAGGCTCTTTGTACACATACTTTACATTTTGTGAGTCACATTTTTGACATCTTTGGAAATGCATGTTTCAAAATCTGAACCAACCTTTTTTAGCAACTCATGTTAATAAATTACTACAAGAAGAGGACAAATGGCCATCTATTGTCATCGCTGACATTTACGTCCATGTAAGCTGTAAGTGTCGTCTGTTTTTTTGTTTCTCATGATACATTTACTGTACTGTCCATCTTTGTGCATTCACTGTTCTTTAGTATGTTTTGAGTTGTCTTTGTTATCAGTCATAAGGTAATAAAACATTCATAAAACCACCTCATACTTATGTGTTTGGACTTAAGCCGTCATTTATTCACCGTTTTCATTTTTCCATTTAGTCAGATTGTCGTGCAATGCATTCCACTTCCTTTCTTCTTTCCTTCCTTTCTTCCTTCCTTCCTTCCTTCCTTCCTTCCTTCCATTCTTTCTTCCTTCCTTCCTTCCTTCCATTCTTTCTTTCTTTCAAAACCTGCTTTTTTATGATGTAAAATTGCAAAGTTAAGACCAACATAAGTTTTCAAATTTACTTAACCATTTACACTTTTTGTAAACATATGCTTGTTTCTACAGCTTGATCAGTGAGATGATATTAAAATGCATATTAACATTGAGATGATATTAAAATACATATTAACTTATTAAAACAGCATTTTTCCACCATAGAGTGAGGTATGGGTCTCCACCAATCAAAGCTGATGAGCATTGCTGTTATAGTTTTGTAACTTGCTTAGCCTCTGCTAAAAAGCAAAGTTAAACAATAGGAAACTGAAGCTAAGGGCTAAACAAGTTAAAAGGTGTGTGCTACAAATTTATTTGGCAAGAAAAAAATCTGGATTTAGCTAATAAAACAGAAACTTGCCTCCATTCATAATGCATTGCATTATGCATTATGATAGCATTTTAGCAGTATTGCATAAGCAGATGTATGTGCCTCAGCCATTCATATGAATGTTGACTTTAAGTCATCATTTATTTATTCTCTTACATGACACTGCTCTCAGCCCATCCTTAATATCCTAACTAATATGTCATGTCTGAGAATGAAGTAAATAGTCAGTGGTAGCAAGTCCAGCCCTGTAACCAATTGTGCAGACTGGGGAGAACATATTTTAAAATACTTTGAGGTAAACAGACAAGAAACACCATCATAGGCATATGGGATAACACATTATGAAGATCTTGAGTAATCATGGCAGCACTGTGGGGTTTTGAG
>VUQG01043932.1:77566-101787 GCA_015106755.1 Etia nguti | reverse complement strand
CGCACAAGACACACACACACACACACACACACACACACACACACACACACACACACACACACACACACACACACACACAGGCACAAATAGTCTCCACAGACATAAACATGTGTCGGCTGTTTTGTGACCTCACTGTGACATGATGAATGACCACATCAGAAGCGTAATGAAATGCTGCACAATCGCCTGCTGCTTCTCCGTGTATCCACCCCGTGTGTGCACGCGTGTGTATGTGATGGTGTGCATGCCCAGGACTTTAATCAGAATCACAGGTGACCTGGCTTCTCACTGAGTCTCCTAGGTTTGACAAGAGCAGATAATTACTGGTGACCTCCCACCTAGTAAAATCAACCAAGGGCAGAAAAGTGAAGATAGTGGTGAGGAGAAATGACCTTGAAACTATAATATATATATATATATATATGGGTGTGAGTGTGTGTACATATCACCTTTTATGGATTTTTACTCGCAGCTCCTCACCTGACTCCCTCTGTTGGTCTTTAACCTCCGACACAGATTCTTAATCTGTTTTAATTCTTCATCCCTTCCTCTGTAGGTGGGGCACTTCGATCACTGTCTGAGAAATACTTTGCTGATTCAACTCTGCGAAGACTGGCTGCACAAATTTAGAAACTCTTGCTCTATAAAATAAAAACCTGATCTCAGACCTCAAGCTGGAGGCTAGCAGATCTGTTTGCAGATTAGTGACAAGCTGAATCTGGAGATTCACTAGGCAGAGGCAGGCTGGGTAACTGGGTAAAAGGATGATCTGGGCTTATTCCTTTAAATAATAGCTCATATTGAGACACAAGGAAGGGGTTATAGGTCACAGTCCTCTCAAATAAAAAATGCAGTCTATCCTCAAAAGATTCAGACATAAAGACGCGCAGATAGGTCAAACCATGGGGAAATTTAATTAAACCTGAGAATAAACTTAAGGCCCTGAAGGGTTCAAGAGGGAAAATCAACCAATGTCCAAAATGAATCCAAAAACTGACAACAAAAAATGAATTATTGCAAAGATATGCAGGGGAGGAGGGTGGACAGCAGATAAATTACTTTCCGGAAATAAAAAGGAAAGTAATTGGGAAAGAATACTAAAACAAATTGCTGTGAGAGAGGGAATGTAAAAAACAGAAAAAAGAAATAAAAAAGAAATGAAATAAAACATGATGGAAAATGAACAGGAATACACAGGAATCACAGGAGACACGGGGTAAAGTTAAACACGCAGAAGTATGAGGGTCTGCAACTTCCAGGGGAAAAAAATCAACCAAAAAAAAAATACAAAAAACCCATACACATCAAAAATAAAAATAGTTTCTGAACGCAGTGAATCCCACACAAACATTTTTTTTTTTTTTTAATATTTGATCCTTTCAGTAAAATATCTAGAAACCCTATCATAAGATTATTTTATGGTTTGTATGCAGGAGCCTCCGTCACAGATGCTCTCTACTGACGTGACTGGTTAGTTCATGAACATGCCTCTCTGCCAGGGGAGTTTCATTCAGAATAAAACTGTAAAATCTCTGTCAGCTGTGCCTGGGGTAAAATTTCATAAGAATGACAAACCAGCCAAGCGCTGTCTCTATGTCTCTTTTTCTGCCGCTCACCAAAAAACATGCACAGTCATGCCCATGCACTGTACACATGTGCAAGCACACACTAAAGTACACAAACAGACTCATAGAGAGACAAAGACTACCTAAGCATGCAATCTCTGTCTCACGAGAAATGTTATTAATACCTGGCAGCCTTTAAAATGTCAGCCGATCTCAAACAAGACCCAGTTTATTTATGGATCTATCGCTTCTCATGCCTTTCTGGACTCACGATATTTTTACTTTCAAAGTGTGTCTTTAGAAGAAGGAGAAAGAGGAGGAGGAAAAGGAGGAGGAGGAAGGGGGAGATGAAGATGCGGTCAGACAGAACGGTCAAATGCTAGGAAAGGTGTGCGGGCCAGCAGCCAAAGAGATCAGCCAGTCAAACCCTGAGGAGGTGGTATTTTAGACAACACTCGGGGAAAAATGTCCCTTAAGATGATTCTTCCACTTCTGACACATGGCTGCGATCAAAGAGTTGCATTCAGAGATAAAAATACCACAAATGTGGGCTAATCACAAATCTGCATTCAGCCCTGATGGCTGCTCTCTAATATGAGCTGATAGGCTTTATTTACTCCTCCACCTCTTGTGTACTACTCCTGTCTTTTCACTCTCTGCCCTCCTTTCTTGGTATTCACCTCCAGTCAGACACACACACACACACGCACACTGGCTCAATCTCCAGAGCCGTTTACTCATTGAGTGATGATTGCCTGTTTAAACATCTGTCTTCACCAGTGTACACAGCTACACACACATACAAAACACACACACAATTGCTTGTCTATGTGTAGCCTTGTCATCCAATGGGGTCTATGGATTAAAGATGTATACTAAAGTTATTCTCTTGCAGTAAATCTAGTAAATCTACAGTACAATTACACACATAGTTGAGTATCTGATTCTTGAATGCACCTGATCTGTTTATTGCTATAATTCTTCCATGTTGTGTTCCTAAATATATCTCTATATATTTCCAAAGTCAGATATAATAAAATAATATAAAACAAAAACTAAGACTATTACACAGAGTTGCACTAATCTATATAATAATTTCAGCAATAGAACAAGTGAATGCATAATAAATACATCGCTTATGACTTGAAATATTCCACAATGCTCCCCGCAGCTCTATGGGAATTTTCTTATTGTCAGTCTGTTTAGTGTTACAGGGGCAGGATTCTCATTGGTAGTGACAGGCTGCAAGTAGAAAAGTTCAGATAATCTCATTATACAATACCTGCCCAACACAAGATGACAGAAAGTCGAAGGCACTGACTAATGGGAGAATGTTGAAAGTTTTAGGCTGCAAGTTGACAGTGTGCAGCCATTTTCACACATGTAACAAAGTCCCGAGCTTTTCTATTATCGTTACCACATGTTGGTGCATGTGAGAGAGTAAATTTCCAACTCAATTGGATTGGATATTAAATGGTTCTTACCCAGCAGACCACCTACCGCAAAAGTCAGTGTAATTTCTGATTCAGCTGTGAGAAGAGCGCAAGTAATATCTGGTGAATTCACAGCCACCGAGTGAGCGCCATGAGCGCCTCGTGCGTCACTCTGACCTCATGCCTGAAAACAGGTTTGGTCACACTTGCTAACTCTGAGCTATCAGAGAGTTCATTTATTAAAATTGATTATTAATTTATTTTCAGAAATTCTTTATGTCACAGATTCAACAAGTACTGGAAATATCCATGACATCAACAAGGTGTTTTCTCCCAAAGAACTGCCGCTCATTGGAGATTTTCTCTTTTTCATACCACTCTTTGTTAACCCTTGATCAGAAGTTTTTGAAACACTATTTAAATCACATTAAAAGACGTCACATGTGAAATATGTGCCAACCCGATGCACGTCCACGTGTCTACACTTCTCGTCCTCTCAAGAGTTGACATTTTGTTGTGTTTTTATGCGAAACAGGGAGCGAGGGAGCTAGTTGTACCATCCCCCCACTTTTTGTGCTTTTCTAACCTTACTGCACAAGGAGATTAATTCTGATTGGATCACTTCCAAAACTCATCCTGCCATAATTAGTTCTGATTGGATCTTGTCTCTCCAGAATAGTTTTATCTCATTTTTATTTGGTAACAAAAGTGTCTGTACATTTCATCATAGTTTTTGTTAATGACCTAATGCACAAGGACAAAAACTATGATGTAAATTGTTGGTCAGCTAAATTAACACTGGTTTAAACCCACTTAAATCACCTTTCTTCTCCATTCTGATGCAGGTTTGAAGTTCAGAAGGTCATCTACATGCCTACTGGCATTGCTGCCCATATCACTGGCTGATTTGAAGTGACCAGTGAGTGTAAATGCAAATAGTAAAGTGCTTTGGATATTAGTAGAAAAAGGAAGCCCATTTACAATTCCATCTAACTTTGAGGTTGAGACTCCCAGTACTCTTAATTAAGAGTTGTTAGTACTTCCATTCCTGCTGAATGTCAACAACACACATCTATAGCTCCTAAGTGTGTGAAACAGAGACAAAATAAACTTATAGCAAAGGAAAGAATAAGCTTAACCTAGAACCAAACCAAAAGGAAACTAGCCTTTGGATCTGAGTAATTTGTAACTGTGTGGAAGTGAAGTTTTCCTTTTCTTGTCGCAGTTCCATTTCAAATGCGATATTCATTTTTGAAATGTTTGAGCATGCAATGTCATGTTATGAATAAAAATCACTAACTTGATAAAGTCCACTCAGAAGTCTCTCCACACTCCTGAAACTGCTCTCATTAACATTTTCAGAGATCTTCTGATTGCTGCTTAATCTTTCAGTTTAATGCTACTGCTGCCTTTACAATCTACAAAAAAAACTGGCTGACCACACAGACTTTAACTTGTAGTGGACATGTTTCTTTTAAAAAAGCATTTTGACATGTGAGTTCATCTCTTGCTCTGCTCATCCTGTTATGTCTTTGTTCCACAGGGCTCTTTTTTTGGGTTGCTTTCTTTTAATTTTGCATTCTTCCTTCAGGGCACATAATTTGTAAGCATGATCATTTGTAAACATAAAATTGCATCTAATTGCTATGCAGATGACACAGCTTTGTGTCTCAGTGGAACACAGAGATGCTGGCAACTTCACTGACACTGTGACCCGGATATTACTTCCTCCAGCTAAGCAAATTAAATTAAAGATTTAGATCACTTCTAACAACATTATCAGTACAAAGTATATGCAGCAGACTCAATGGCAAAGGCTCTATTTTCATTCTAGTCTCGGAGCTGTGTTTTTTAATCATATTGGTATTTTTGTTTAGTCCACTTTTAGCTAGAACATCTCTGAAGGTTACTTGTGTTTCGGTCTTTAAACCATTATTCTAACTCCTGCCTTCTATTTTGCACAGGCCGTTTCATCCTTGTGAAGTATTTATCTAAATTTATATCGATAATATTATCTGGTTTCGAGCTAGATTTAGAGTGGAGAGTGGCTCAAGTTTAGCTAGTGGAGTATTATTATAGTTCTTCATTTTACCTCCATTTTAAATCATTTTAAAGTTATATTTAGGTTTTTTTTTGTTTGTTTTTTAAATTTACCCATATGTCTGTGGTGTTGTGTTAGTGTAGGCTTGTTATTATTATAAAACACTTCACTGAGCTTTACAAGTTTTTAGAGCATAAGCTCCTACTCTTGAGGTTGTACTCAATTTGTAAAGGTATTTCTGTCTTTAATACAATGTTAAGTCTGAAAAGATTATTGATATGAGAATAGCACACAGCAGAACAGTTAGTGGTGGGTGTCTTGGTGCTGACCTAATCACACCCTGAAGCAAGGATGCAATCCTACGCACAGTAAGAGAGAGATTGAGCGATGATAGCAGATGTCTTCCTCCCAAGACTACTGGAACATACATGCGGATGCTGATGGAGGTGGAGCTGATTAATATTAAGCAGACAGCTAAGAGAAGTGGGGAGAGCAATGAGCAGTATCGGGAGAATACAGCAAATTTTATGTCGGATCAGTCATTTGTTCAAATACTTGAAAGGACTGGTGCTTAAATTAACCTGACAAAGACCTTTTCGCCATGTGAACTGTGCCTTTTGAATGCTTGTACCTGCCTTATAAAGATGCAGGAAATTAGCTAGGTAGTTACAGAACAATTAGAGCGCAAATGACATTAGAGGTAAGAAAGAAACTGCTTGATGCCACATCCCATCTGCAGATGTATACTCTGCTACATGTGCTGCCGGCAGTGCTGGCAATGTCGTCTTATTAGCACGTATTCAATCGAGTTCAGTTACATCTAAATAGCACCAAATCACAACAACAGTTGACTGAAGGTGCTTTATATTGTCAGGTAAAGACCTTTTAATAATACTGAGAAAACCCCAACAATCAGAGGACCTCACTACAAGCAAGCATTTGGCGACAGTGATAAGGAAAAACTCCTGTTTAATAGGAAGAAACCTCCGGCAGAACCAGGCTCAGGGAGGGGCGGCCATCTGCCACAAACAGTTAGGGGTGATGGGAGGAAGACAGGACAAAAGAGACACTGGGAGAGAGTCAGTGGTTATTAATAACTAATCATTAAATGCAGAGTGGTGTATAAACACAAAGAAAGTGAAAAGAGGGAAATGAAGAAGAAATGCTCAGTAAATCATAGGAAGTCCACGGCAGGTTTGGCTTATTGCAGCGTAACTAAGAGAAGATTCAGAGGTTCAGAGAATTTCTAATATAACAGTGAACTCTCACTCTGATGTTTTTGATAGAAGATTTTGACAGTAGATACAGTTCTACTCTTAGAAGGGTTTTTTTTTAGGAGTTTTGTTTGTAGTAGAATAGTAGAATGCCTCTTCTCAAGTATGAGGGTCGTCACAACAACAGCATACAACTTTGAGCTCCTGATGGCAGTGACCCTCAGCCCACACAACCAGCTGTTTTCCTACACATAGATGTTTCTCTTTTGATTTAACTATGCTTATATTAGTTTAGTTATTGTTTATAAATGTGTGCCACTGAGGAAAGTCCTTCCCTGTTTTAAATCCTTAAGCAACCAATCATCATTCATTAGTCAGATGCTAGTGTTTTATAGTAGGTTTTTATTCCATATAAGAAAAAACTAAAGAACACATTATTGATGCTTTATTTACAAAGTTGCTTTTTTATTGATTTGTTTGTTTAGATACATGTAAAAATTATGATTTTAGTTTCATTCACATCTGTGAGTGGCCAGTATTAGCTTGACATATGAGCTAATCAGTGTATCATCCAGGCTCTAGCAAAAACCCTAACAAAGCGTATGATTTTCACACAGGGAAACACATTTTTTGGAAGTACACTTATTAGCTTTTAGAGTTAAGTGGTGAATGGACTGGAAATTATATAATTCCTTTTTATTCTAACTGAGCATTCAATGTGCTTTTAACCAGAATTCATGTACACCCATCCACACAGCTCTTTATACTATGCCTTTGAGTGCTTTATAACTATGATGCACACGCTAACATAGAAGAATCAGGGATAATCTGGGGTTCACTGTCTTGCCGAAGGACACTTAAACATGTGGGCGTCCAAAACACAGACCTTTTGATTAGTAGATGGCCAGCTCTACTGGCAGAGAATGAGAAAAACCTGTTATCTGCTCCACTGTTTCTTAAGCCGGTGTAATACTTTCAGCATTTTGGTGGTGTTTCAGGATCCACTTGGGGTCTGCAATCTTAAACTTATCATAAGAAGGTGCACATGATGATCCAGGTGGATAGTCCACGTGTACAGTGGATATGTGTCGCAGATAGTAGAGTGTGTCATTTATGAAAGTAGCTCCAGAGCTTGAGTTGAGTGCTTTAGGTAACTCACAGGCTTTGCTCTATTAACTAAATATCTGTTCTGCTTTTTATAGAGCATCATTGAAAAACAAGTTGGACAACTAACACCAAAAACTGTTTGGCCTCCAGCACAAAAAGAGAATTTTCAGTGAATACGCTGATTCACTAAATCTGCAAAGACCTTGGGGATTGTTGGCTTTTTTCAGGTCTTTTTTTAAGAGCGCTCTCCAAGGTGCTTCATTGTTTTCTAGTTTTCTCTCAACACAATGACAACTACAGGTAAAGACATTTTCATAATGGTATGGATTCTCCTGGAAATTGCTGAAAACCAATAGACAGTGAAACTGTTCAATGAGCCTTTAAAATTATACAACAAATTATATTGCATATGGCCTTTTGATATGCCAACCTCTCCATCTATTTTCTTCTGCTTATCCAAGTCAGGCTTGCAGGGGGTAATATTCTAGTTACCACAGGGAAAGAGGTGGGGTACATCCTGGGCAGGTCACCAGTCTGATGCACATTCACACCTATGGCCAATTTGGAATCACCAACTAACCTAACACCCATGTTTTTGCAGTGTGGGCTTAAAAACCAGAGAGAACCCATTCAGATAAGGCGAGAATGTGCAGATTCGACAAAGAAAGGCCCCAGTCTGGATTTGAACCCGGCAGTCTGGCTGTGATGTCATGGTGTTAACTGCATCCACTCATCATGTCAGTCCCATTGGTAAATTTGTTACAAACCACTTGCAAAGTTTTTGCAAGGTTTACATTAGATTAAAACAGTTTTATTAATTATGATGAAAAAAATATGTAAACTGTCTTTATTGCTGATAATTTGGCTCATGAGATTAATAATATTAATAATAGTACCCAAAGATGGCAGCTTATTTTCACCACTTATAGCCACAGTTTTTTTCTTTCTGTCACTACCCACTGCTCAGAGATTGACGCTTCACTCAGCATCCTCATCACTGTTGATACCACACCAATCCATCTGTCAGTCTCCAATTTCAACTTCGCTCACTTGTGACCATAAGATATCTAAACTCCTCCACTTGGGGTAAAAGCTCATCCCCACTCCAGAGTGGGCACTCCACCCTTTTCTGGCTGAGAGACTTTGAGAGGCTAATTTTTATTCCCATCACTTCATACTCATCTAAGAAACCACAGGGGTGATAGGTGGAAGTCGCTTTCTGGTAAAGCCAAAAAGCAGAAGTGATCCTCACGCCACCATAGCGGAGACCCTCTGTCTCTTGGCTACATGTAGAAATTGTGTCCATAAAAATTATGAGGAGAATCTGTGACAAAGGGCATCCCCGCCAGAGTCCAACTCCTACCGGGACCAAGTTCGACTTACTGCTGGTGATGCGAACTAAGCTGTCACCATAAAGGGAGCGAACAGCTTCTAACAATGGGCCAGATACCCCATTCTCCCACAGCACCCCCCACAGGACACCCCGAGGGATTTGGTTAAAGGCCCTTTCCAAGTACACAAAACACACAAAAAATCTTCTGACAGATATAGAGCTTTAAATGATCTATGTTCATTTCATGAACAAACTAGTGTATTCATGTTAAATCCAGAATTGAATTCAAAATCCTGCTCCTCACATACAAAGTCCTAAATAATCAGGCCCCATCTTATCTTAATGACCTTGTAGTACCATGTCACCCCATTAGAGCACTTCGCTCTTGCACTGCAGGCTTACTTGTTGTTCCTAGAGTATTTAAAAGTAGAATGGGAGGGAGAGCCTTCAGTTTTCAGGCCCCTCTTCTATGGAATCAGCTTCCAGTTTGGATTCGGGAGACAGACACTATCTCTACTTTTAAGATTAGACTTAAAACTTTCCTTTTTGCTAAAGCATATAGTTAGGGGTGGATCAGGTGACCCTGAATCCTCCCTTAGTTATGCTGCAATAGACGTAGGCTGCTGGGGGATTCCCATGATGTATTGAGTTTTTCCTTTCCAGTCACCTTTCTCACTCACTATGTGTTAATAGACCTCTCTGCATTGAATCATACCTGTTATTAATCTCTGGCTCTCTTCCACAGCATGTCTTTATCCTGTTTTCCTTCTCTCACCCCAACCAGTCACAGCTGTTGTTGTGATTTTGCACTATATAAATAAAATTGAATTCAATTGAATTGAAATGAATGCCATTCCCAATCCCGTATAAATGGGAGTTTTGCATCAGGAAGGGCATCCAGCATAAAAAAATGTGCCAAATCAAATACATGGATCCATCCACTGTGACGACCGCTTGGGAAATAGCAGAGCAGCTGAAAGTACCACAATGAATTAATCTGTTACTAAAGAGTCTATATAATGGGTATGCTGTAGATTTGTTGACAATCCCTGAGAATGAGTACTGTATTAGAACAAACTGCATATAACATAAATCCTCCGTGGCAACACACAAAATAGTAGAATTAATTATTTGCCTGTCAGCCAGCAAGCTTTTTTTTCTTTCAGTAAACATAATTTTGTTACTCGCTGAATCAATCTGAGTTAATCTGAGGGCCTGATCAAGCTGCTGTCCAGAGAACATATGTTCCCGGCTGGCTGGTTTACACACTGTCCAGCTGCTCACAGAGAGACTATCCTTTAAAACATCTGTCAGCTATTGTCTCTTTTCATTTACCAGAGGTATCGCTGTATCTGCTACACACATCCCGCACAGATATAAACACCTCAGTCACCCATCTCACATCTGAAGCACTCTATTTTAACACTTGTCTGTATTTATAGAGCAGAGTCGAAAGGCTTGTCACCTGACCAGGCTGCAGAGTGAGGAAAAAGAAGAAAACGGCTTTTATTAGAAGTGATGGTAACCTGCAGAAGACAGCACTCTGTAAAACTATGAAACGCCTGTCCCACAGCGTGAGTGAGAGACGGAAGGGGGGCACAGTGAAATTGTTTCTCCCTCCTCTGCTGAAGTAATGTCAAAAGTAAGCCATGAAGAAGGGAAGACGTAAGAGGCAATCAGACTGTTTTCCCTCTATCTCTCCGGCACTCAGCATTACTCACTACTTTCTCCTCTTGGCACAGTTATACACACTTATGCGTGTCAACATGATTCCATTCAACATAACTTAAAGTGTTTTCCTTTAGCAGAACGAAAGGTCTGAGAATTATGATGGATTGATTTTTTTTCTCTTTTCTCTCCTGCTTTTCAGTCTAATTGCAGGCAGATGATTGCCTTTGTAGCATGCTCTTTAATCTGTGAATGAGACGCACAGCAAATAATCCTGAA
The DNA here is from genome assembly GCA_015106755.1 of Etia nguti. NCBI lineage: Eukaryota > Metazoa > Chordata > Actinopteri > Cichliformes > Cichlidae > Etia > Etia nguti. The sequence continues at coordinate 91,147 of VUQG01043932.1, read as the reverse complement.
AACCATATTTGTATGGGTGTAGCACTTCCAGGTCCATTGTCCCATTCGCTGCATCTCTTTTATTTTTACTGGCTTTTGTGTTTATATATTGATGTGGATCAAAAATGACCAGACATCCATCTATTAATTGAAGTTTCAAGATGTGGTGGCGAAAAACAGAGCAACAAATGCAAAAACTACTGGAGTACAAAAGAGACAAATGAATGCTAAGAGTTTTGAGTAGAATCTAAAAATACATGCCAGTAATTAGTTAAAGCGCGATATCCAGCCCGTGTGTCCTCATTCCCAAGGTATCAAATATAGCTGGGGGTTTTTTTTGGTACTTCTAAATTACTAACAGAAGGTGTCCTTTGGTATCTGTGCCTGATGCACTCTCAACGCATCACATATATGTGATAGTAAAGGACTTCCTAGCACAACATTTAACCACACTGGGTAAACCGCTAGGTACAGGGGACATATTTTAATCCAAAATCCAACCCTTTTCTAAACCTAACAACCAAGTCAGAGTGAAAATAAAAATCATGTGACAATGAAAGAAAAAAAAAATCAGAAATCTTCCATTGCAGGTATTGTACTTATTTATCTCTAAATGTTCAACATTGCTGCAGCAAGTCCGTCACTGCACGGACACCGAATGACACCTTGCCTGTTATTCCATCTGACAGTGGTTATAAAGGTGAAGACAGAACATAAAAGTGGGATAGGAAAGTAAACTGAGGGAGAATTTGACAGAAAGGCAGCTTTGACAACCAACTCAAACTGAGCGATAGTAGCAAAACAATTTTTACTCAGGTGTGCACTTGTCAGATTTTGGAGCCTTTTAATGGTTTGCACATTTTCCTACAGCACCGTGTCTGTATGTGCAAAGCATTTGCTATACTTTTGCTGTTTTTGATAATTAAGCAAATACATTTATGTAGTTTAATCCATAGATATATATTTTAAAGTTATATAAAAACATTTATCTGGGAACAAATAGAAAAATATTTTTCTTGACTATTTCTTTTATTCAGTTAATACTAATGACGAGGAGCTGTTCCACACATTTTGGGACAGTTATGAAAAAAAGAAAAAAAGCCTCAAACCGATAGCATCGCTCATTAAGGCAGGTTTGAAAGCTAAGAAAACTAGAAAACAAATCCTTACTCTGCAGCTCTGTGAATTGACTTCATGAACATAATGAGATGGGAACACAAAAAGTGAGATACTGGAAGACAAAGCTGGATTCCCTGGTGGGTTCTGATATCAAAAACACTTCACCCACCTACAGTGTGTCCATATGTTACTATCTAATGCCTGTACAGCTGGTTCATGAGTTGATTATACACAGACACAGACTATGCACTCTTGTGGTCTTCATGCAAATATTACAAAAAGCAAAGATTTGCTTTCTCTGCTACTTGGAGTATGTGCATCAATTTAAATTTGCATGACTCCAGACACTTAAAAAACACTCTTTCAATTCTTTTCACCACCTGAGCAGTACGGCTTGTAATTAAGCTGAACAAATCTAAAATAGGTGTACAGTCCCTTTACTGGAGTATTTGCTTCAACACTTTATATGCTTGTTTAAAAGCTGCAGGCTTGTATGATGCTCTGTTGGCTTATTGACTTTTTAAAACTGTATTCCCACTGATAAACAACAGGCATAGGCTCTGGGTTCCTGACCAGGAAAACAAAACTGTGATGGGATTCATTTTGGACCTGTTGATGGTGGAAGGGAAAACAGGGGGGGAAAGGCAAAAGGAGGGAATGAAGTGACTGAGCTATACACTGAGGTGATTAGGGAAAAGACGACAGGATATGTGACGGGATGAAGGTGAATAATACTGAGAAAACGGGAGCAAAAGTGGGCTGGGAGAGGAGGAGGGGTTGGTCTGAAGTGAGCGAGAGGGAGGAGAGGAAGGGAAGCAGGCTAAATCCTCACACCATTATTATCAGGACTCACAGGCAGCCCCTCCTGTGATGGAGTGAGAGGAGATAGAGGGAGAGATACAGAAAGATGGAGTTATAGAGGAAATGGAAAGCAGGATTACTGGTGTGGCAGCAAAGGCAGATGAGCGGCAGCACAACGGTGAGAGAGAAAAAGAGAGAGAGAGAAACTCTGGTGAAAAAAAAATCAGTGCAACAGGATGAGGACCTGCTAGTGCACAGCCGTCCCGACCCCACAGACCTGCCATCTGCCCCGCTGTTCTCTCCGTGTTCCAGACGCTCCCACCATCAGCCAACATCTGGATCACCTCTCATCCATATGGCAAAAAGGGCGAGGGGGGGGCATGCCAACCCAAATCTTATCCTTCTTTCCTCACCCTTTCTGATCGCACAGGACCTGAGGACAGTCATCATCACTGGGGAGGGGGATCCCTTACTGTGGAGTACCATCTCTGAGGGAACTGATAACTGGATCGGTGGAGGGAAAAACTTTTGCTTCAAAGATGCAGACGCGTGCACAGGACCCTACCTTATCTGTCTGTGAGATTTACTAACTTCCCATGGATCTGTCATGTCTCTCAGTCCTGAGCAGGGAGAGGGAAAAAGAGAACGAGGAGGCGGAGGGGGGGAGAAAGGAAAAGGCGGCGGGGAATCGTCACCGTCTCTTCTGTTGAAGTGTTACCGGCGTCTGTGCCCCTTTCACTGAAGAGGCATTTTATCACTCTCCCCCCTCCCCTTTTGCTTTTCTTCTCATCTGAACAGCGGGAAGCCTGAGGGATATAGACAGAGAGCTAAACACAGTGGGTTTATGCACATATGCACACACTCGCACAAATGCACACACACACACACACACACAGGCTTGCTGCTCATCTAGGGGCTCCCACACCTCTCGTCTTCTTTCACCCTCCTTCTCCTTCACTTTCCTTTCCTGTCCCACTTTGATGTCCTGTCTTCACCTTCATGACCACTCGCGAATGCGTTGACTGTGACACATGCAGAACAGGAGAAGGAGAGAAGTGAGAGGAGAAGTCGAGCAGTTTCAAAGAGAGATTTTTGGAAAACCGGGGATATCACATACACTTACTGTCACGTTGTGAAGTCCTCCAGGGGAGTGTGCAGACATCCAAACCTGCCAAATACACTCACAGACACAGAAGCACTGATAACCCGCTCGGGCTTGCACTCACGCGGAGACTTGGTCTAAATGCATACTCCTACAGGTGCTGCGAGGAGAGAGAGGCAGGTGCAAAGCAGGTGAAAAGGAAAGCAACAGAAAAAGACACTTGGAGGAAAACATCTGGGAAAAGATGGAGCAGCAGGAGTTCACCCAGAGCAGAAAGCACAGGTAAGTCTGCAAGTCACACATACTCCCTGACACTCCTGTCTCTTAATCTGATCCTCTGACAGAAAAATAGAAGTGGCAGGGATGGATGTGGGGCAATAGATAGATACAAGATAGATAAGCACTGCAATAAAAAGCTTGGAGGAAGTGAGTGTAGACACACTTCATGGATGCAGGAATACTATGATAAGTGAAGAGTTTCCTTGAGAGAAAGCTCCTGTTAGCTGCTGACAGAAACAGAGCAGCCAGTTGTTACTATAAGAAGAAATACTGTAAGAGGGCATATTAGCATTTTTCACTCTGGGGTTTGGCGGTTAGCTGCTTTGTAGATGTGCATGTGCGCGCGCATGTTTTTCTGTGTATTTGTATGTGTGTACGTGTGTATGTGTGTGCGCAATTCCTCCCTACCTGTATGGAAGCTTCCTCAATATGACTCATTTACTTATGGATTACGGATGTTTCACTTGCAGAGTTTTGCTGCTGTGTCACTTATTTGGTAATGCTCATTGATTTGTGTCATAAGCTGTAGGTAGAGACTCATTCTTCTACATTAGTGACAGAGGCTTTCTGCTCCAGTTTGCATTCAGTTTATCGTGGAGCAGCATAATCTAGCACAGTTTGTTTAAAACTACTTAGTCCACAGACTAGTGGTTCCCCAAACAGGGGTTTGAGGCCCTCCGAAAGCTCACAAATCTAACCTGAGGGCCACGAGATGTTTAATGGGACAATAAAATCCCCCCTTTTTTCCTGCTCTATTAATATTGATTCACTGGGTCTATAAATAAAATGCTGGCATATGGTTTCTGAGCTATATATATACCTGTTCTCAGCATGGCATCTTTGAATTTGGAAGAGCTCTACAGACAAATTTAACAGATCGCAAGCTCCTGGAAAGGAAAATAAAATGTATGTTAATAATGTATTATCATGATTTTTACTTACTTTTTTGTGATAGTTTTGTCAGTTCATGACCAATGGTACTCAGGGGTCTTTGACAAATCTGAGGACCACAATATAATAAGAGACATTTTAAACAAGCACAAACAGAAGTAATAGTAAAATAAAGTATTTCTGGAATATTGTAATTCTTGCAAAAACGGTTGAGTAAAACACTGCATTACCCAGTTTGTGTTGTGAATAGTTACTGCTGTGGTTCCTTTTTGGGGGTGTAGGCCACAAGAGGACCCTAAAAGGACCATACTACTGTAATATTTCTTGTGATTTTTGACAAATCTTTTTATATAACTATTAATATATGCAATTTCATGTATGGTTTTGTGAGAGTGACAGTGTCTCTTTTAAGAAGGTGTGGCATGTAGATTGGGTACCTCTGAGGTTTTGATTGCTATACATTGAGCAGCTGAGGGCTAAGCAGATTTAGATGCGCTCTTACCATGTCAGCATCAGTCATGTCTGCCGATACATCTGGCTTGCAACGATTTCCTTTTAAAGCTGTCAAATCTTCATGTGCGAAATCGGGAACCTACTGAGAAATGTGGCTCCGAAGCTAGCCGTTAAAATCCTTATTATGATAATTTTAAGTGGCAGACATGTGATACGTTTTATAATAAGCTCAGAGGTTAAGTATGACACACTAATTTATTCATATTGTGAGCTTGGTTTGTATGTGGAAGGTTGATTGGCTGTAGTAACTGTATGCGAACATGAGGATGAGAGAGCTCACATATCAACTTATCTTCTTTAAGTCATTAAGACGGAGGAATGAAGGGATAAAAATGGTGGATAAGTTGAGCTGGTTGATGCTGACAGAGTGGCTGTCCCCAGTGGACAGTTATCGGTCATATACATACTTGTTACTTCAGGAAATGTTAATGGAAGTGCTTCATTGAGTGGATTCTCAATAATCTGCACATGACTGAGTCCTTCAAGTCTTTCCACTTGGCAACCATCTTTTTTTAACACTTTGTTCATTCATTTTAACACTTCATTTCCCTTTCAGACACACACAAAAGAACGAAGAGTAAGAAAAAGAAACCAATAAAAATCACTACATCAACCCACAAAGAGTCTGATTTGCTTTGTCTCTGCAGTCTGTTTCTGTGACATCAGTATTTCAGCCTTGACCTTGTCATTAACACGTGAACATGGCCCATTTCTTCCATTTCTCTCAACACAGTTCCTCATGAAGCGGTATCTTATGAGTCAATTACTCCATAACATATATTTCACTCGCTACTTTCAGCCATTTACAGGCTGATAACAACATGTTAAACAAAAATACGTGTCTTCTCTTGGCACAATATTTCCTGCTATTTTACCTAAACACAACACCATACATGACCATTGAATATCGTAACCCAGAATGTTAATAATAACCAAATGAACAATACCAGGGCAGAGCCAAAGGACATGAGAATGGTTTACATTTACCGCTCCACATTGTCTACAGCATGGTTGTGTTACTAATGTGTTTGGGTGTGATATAAAATGTTATTAAATTCTCCCAACAGTGTTTTCTCCAACTACGTGATGATGTAGGAGAGTGTTGTTTTTGCCATATACACAACTATTGATCTTCAGAAATATTCATACCCAGTTCTTTGCCCCATTTCTATTCAACATGAAGTGCTGCATTTCTTTTCCTTTCCTTTAACGGTTGTTGTATGTAGATATTTTCCTATATTACTTGAATTGTAGACTCCTAATATGGTTGTAATTATGCTATTTTTCTTAAAATTGTTATGAGAGGGAAGCTTTACCTCCCTGCTTATAAAAAACTCTTAGTTGTAAGTATCTTAAAGGGTGCTGGTTGTCTAAAATTTTATTTGATCTTTTCTAAAAAAGACATCCTTTATTACTTTACACAGTGCTGTTATTCAATTTGGTATTCATTGTTTGATGGTTTAGTCCAAAGTATTTGGAGTAAAATAACTGTCATAAGGTACCCATCGAAGTAATCTGAGTTATTTCTCAATTTATATTTTTTTTACTATATTAAACTAGAATTTTAGTGTAATTGATGTGAATCTTTTACCTTATCTCCATTTTCAACTTTTACATTTTTACACCTTGGCTCATAATCCTGAGCACACCAACAGATTACAGGTGGAATTTGTGCAGCATGGAAATTTTCCTTAAGTTTTAACAATGCTGTATCTCTTATACGTTTTCATAGCTGTAGAGTTCAAGCCATCATGAGCTTGATATGTTTCCTGATTTAGGGGGATTCATGGGGATATGATGTGTGTCATGTAGCAAGCATCTTTTTACCTCTTTTACACTGGCTAGTTCCTATCTGCCTAATCTAGAATCAGAAATACAGGGTAACTTGTTTTATGTAAGAAAACATAGCTTATCCAAATATACTGTATGTGATGCAAACATGTAAAATCCATGACAGTACATAATATCTTTCTGATTCACTCACTACTGGTGACTACATTTCAACAGTCTTCTTTCTTTCATTACTGCTGTAATACACCACTGAACAGCCACAACACCACGTACCAAATATTTTCTAGATTGTCCTTTGATCGACCATTTGGGGCATGGCCATGGGAACTCTGGGAGTGTGCCGTGGTGTCTGGCACCAGGTTGTTGACAGAACGGAGTGGGATGTCCTGTCCTGTGGGTTGCAGGACAGCGTCTCTGTGGATCGAGCTTGTTCGATCGGATTGGGATCTGGGGAGTTGCAAGAGCTGGGTCAAAGCCTTGGGTCTCTGTTGTATTCCAGAGCAGTTGTGTGATTGGGCATTGTCCCACTTAATGAGGCCAGTGCTGAGGTTGCAGAGATACTACCATGGGAGATATGCTTGGTCTACACCAACACTTAGGTGGCACCAACATCAATGTCAGAACCCAAGGTTTTCTAGAATTTCTTGTAACAAAAGCATCACGTTTATTAAATTCACTTGTTAGTGGTGTTGTAATTTGAGCAATCAATATTGCATCTAAAATTCTTTGAATCAGGTATTCACTGGGAATTTCCACTGTCACAATATCAGCATTAGGAAATTAAATAACTCTGCAAAATAAAGGCTCATTTGGGGATTTCTTGGACCCTAACTCTGTATAAATGGGCTCTAGAGATTCCTAATGTTTCCTGCAGCTGTCAGAGCACTGTGCATGCTGTATGTTGATGAGAGGATGTTCGTTTACTACATTAATTTTACCCCACTAACTCAGGCTCCCTAATTAGTGCTGTGGAATTAGTTTCAAAGGTGTTGTAGAAAAAACAAACAACAAAGTTTAAGCTAGGAGGCTTTTAAAAAAATTTAATAATTCTCACATACTAATCAATAATACCAAATATGACTATTGGATTAGATACTCCTTTTTTCTCAGTAATGATACCAATAACGCTGTTTTTACCTCCTCCACTTGCACACGGGGAAGCACACAGCCTCTTCCCTCATTAGCAGCTTAAGTAGTTTTCACAACATGAAACAACAAGGAATTTAGGGGAGGTCAGTAAAGCTGTGTTCCAACAACACTGAAGTATCAGTTATCATAAGTGTTAACCACAAGCCAGTGTTCTCCTAGTTATGGTGTTGGTCCCAAGCCCAGATAACTGGGATGGTTTCGTCAGTAAGAACATCTGGCATAAAATCTTTGCCAAATCAAACATACAGATTGCTGTGGAAACTCCTGTAGAAGTAAGTGAACAGCTGAAAGTATCTTTATCCAATAACCACATTAGCTGTCAAGTTATCATTAGGTATTGCCTGATGGCTACGGCCAAAAAACAAACGAGTTAGGCAAAAATGCTATCAGTGCTACCCGTTGGTAACATCAATTAAAAAAAAAAAAATTGCCCCTGTGGTATCAAAAATCGTATTAAGCATTGAATAATTTCCTGGGTATCAGTATTGAGTTTGGATTTCTTGTATTATGAGAACCCTACAAACAAGACATGATGATAACTTTCTGATGATGATGATCCTCATCCCATCAAGTAGTTCCAATCTGCTTATTTCCTCTACACCCCAAGAATAGAAGGACACCGTCATATCCCAGCTGAGAGAGAGAACTGACTTACACATCAGCTTAAAATGTAGTCCAGTATTTGTTTGATAATGTTAAAAACAAATATTACTGCAGACTGTGAAATAAGCCCACTTATAGGCTTATAAGAACTCAGTTGTGTGTCAGTGTTTTCCCCATTGTTATAGAGAAATTAAATAGAAAAATAACATTTTAATTTGTGATGACAGATTGTGCAGCAATTAATCGGCTAAAAGGCCACATGAGAGTTTTGATTGTTCCACTATTGTAGCATAGGCAGGGAGGTGAAAAGTTCAGTACAAAAAGTAGCTTCCTACTTTAGCTATGATTAATTTGATCTGTTGTCAAAGGGCAGTAGGCTTGAAATATTCTGTACTTATTAGGCAAAAATATTACAAAAAACAACAACAGTAAAAAAACTTAAAAAAACCCAATGATTATTTTATATGAGACAATGTATATTAGGTTTTTTTTGTTTGTTTAATAGTCCAATTAACCAGAAACCATTCTTTTTATACTTGATCATTGTTCTTGTAATTCGCAGCTGTTTGATTGGTTTTTTTTATTAATAGTGCATGGCAAGAGGAATTTGGATTCACGTTGTCGTGTTGATGCTGAAGCAGGCCTACCTAAGTCCCAGTGAGAGAGTTTATCACACATGGAAGAGCTGCACTCCATCTGGAAATTTCCATAATAATAAAAAACCTGTGCATGCACTACCATGCTCATCCGCTCGAACTGTGCATGTGAATATAAATCTAAAAAAAAAAAAAAGGTGCATAAACATCCAAGGATTTTGGGAAAATGTGTGTACACACTTACTGACAATCTGCTGTCTGAAACCTTCACATTTTCACATTTATCTTTCACTGACTGTGTCTTGTCTAAAACAAGCCATGTGATTTTTATAATTAATTAAAAAAGGTCAATACATAGTTGTTGTGTGTTAAGTTTAGACACATTGTGGCCTTCTCTTGTGTTCGCATCCTTTGTGTGTCATAATCATACCCTTGCTGCCAATCTGGAGCAGACACACCCACTCCCTCAACTTCCTAACCACACACTCATACACTCACACACAAACACACTGCTAATCTCTTTTTCCAGAGATTACACTGGTTAATGAACACTTGACCTGCTCTCTAGTCATATGATCCACCCAGTCTATTTCAATCTTTTGCAGCTATCCTGTGGTTTCCCCTCCACCACCTTTAACAGTTGGAGGTATATTTACATTAAACCCATTACTTACTTTGTGTATGTGAGCTTGAATTAATATCATTTCAAGCAAAATTCAGCAAGCATTGTGTAAATTGTTTATTATTCACTCTGGTAGAAGGAAATGAAAAAGTAAATTATGAAAGTTTATGACAGATTTGCAAGTTAATTTTACATTCACATTCATGCATAAAGCACTGGGTTATGGCAAAACTAAGAATTAAAGAATTTTTAATTTTCACTTTTAATCCTCTAGCTATCAGAGATAGATGCGGTGTAATTTCTTTTAAATTACAAATATGCGCCAGAATATGAACATCTTTTGATCCACAGGCTTTAATAATGTTACAAAGCGGCTCTTACCCATGAAGATACACATTTTTCTCTCAGTACAATATTAATCTTACTGTGTAACACCCAAATTGTAAAATGAAACATTATGTGTGATAATTAGGAATATTGCCTACATTTTCTGCTTCAGATGTTAACGAAGGTCAGTATGTGTTTGTTTATTTGCCTTTTATTTCACATATTTGAAATATAATCAACTTTTCTTTGTATTATGGCTTTCAGTTGAAGTGTGCTGTTTGGGGGGCTAGAGTGTTAGTTTTTAGTATCCAAAAAACACAAAAATTTACATCAACATATAATGATTCACTGGAAACAAAAGCCCCTTTTCTATTACTATCTAATAGGATTGACTCGCCACTGATCGATTGCTTTTTCATTACAATCCAGTGATGCCTAATCTGCGTGGCTGTTGTCACAGCACGCGTCCGAGCGTCCCCCGACGTAATTAATATGCGACACGAACGCTACAAAAAAGGTGGACGTCGAGGCAAGAATATACCTGCTGCTTGGTCTGTGGCTTTTCGTCAGACTCAGTTTTTGTAGCTATTTCCCTTGTTGCCGGGTTTAAAAAAATGGGGGTTTTAATTTTCGTGAACGCGACGTTCTTATGACTCATCGAGTGAAGCTACTGACCAACCAATGGGTGGCATGCAGTCTGACGACGTCACATTTTAGTACCTGCTCGGATTGCTTGGAACCCCAGGCGAGCAGGTACCAAAAAAGTACAGGGTGCCAGGTGCTATGACCTAACGGAAAACCCTGAAAACTGTGGCGCACCGCACCGAGTCGATCCAAATAGTGTAGGGGTTTTTTTTATGATAGAGAAGACAAATATGCTCCAATTATAAATATTCGCAATTTATTATCGAAAGGAAAGAATTTCAAATTAGTTTTTAATTTCCCCATGGACCTCCTCTCTCTCTGGCCCAGAGATAAAAGGCTGCTGCGCCCAGGCAGTAAACACTTTTTATTGCAGGTCACAGAAACTGAATGTTAACACAATTGGTTAAAAGAGTTGAGGCTGGCCTTAGGTCTGATACCGTTAAATTGTTGACCTAGCTAAAATGAACTGACAAAATGTCACTATATGCAGATGACATTGGATTATAATTTTCTAATATGTGCTGCACAAATTGAAAACATGCAACATCAAAGATCTTTTGTAAATATAAGCTGTAAACTCCAGTAAAATGGCCAGTGTGGGACCCCTGACCATTACAATCAATACAATAAAAGAAAACTGACAAATATAAAGCAAAACTTAAAGAAAAAAGTCTTGTTGTCCATCAGTCCCATTTTAAACACCATGGTTTATTTTTGGAATAAATCTAATAAGGATAAATTGCCTTTCAAGGGGTCAAACTGCATATTTATTGCTATGGGCACCTAAAGCCCAGGAGCCTACAAACTTATTAAGATGAATGATTGATATGCCAGGAGCATGAAGTGTGTTGGAGAGGTGGGACACATTTAACCCAGTGCTGCTTTGAATCAAAGCTGAGAGATGCTGTTAATTATCAGAGTGTCTCTGATGGCTGCAGATGAAACCAACACGCTATCTATTCGATCCTACCTATTAAGTACTGGGTGAGTGTTTGTGTGGAGATCCTTATTTGCTACATGAAAGTCCACCTGGTTTAATCAAAGGCTCAAGGTTATTGATGAAATAGGAAATGATCTTCAAACAGCAAATGCAAAGTTTAGTTGCACTGTGAATGCATGCCAAACATTAGATTTTAATTAAAGTGACAACCATTTCAGAAGACCAAGTACACAGAAATCCAATCTTTTTTACATTTGTTTATTTTTTAATATTTTCACTTTTTAAGAAAGGCTTTTATTTTAAAAATGATTCTTCAATTGATATATAGTGGGTTGACACTGATTAGGTACACCTTGCTAGTACTGGGTTACACACCCTTTTGCCTTCCGAACTGCCTTAATTCTTTGTAATAGCTCGACAGCTGTTCCCCTAGTCTGGAAGCGCTAGAGGTTTCTTCCTGTTAAAAGGGAGTTTTTCCTTCCCACTGTTGCCAAGAGTTCGTTCAAAGGGCATTGTTTGACTGCTGGAGTTTTCTCTCTGTTATTATATGGTCTATACTTTACAATATAAAGAACATTGATGCAACTGTTGTTGTGATTTGGCGCTATATAAATAAAACTGAATTGAACTGAATTGATTTGTGCATCCATAACGTGAATCTCCTGTTCCACCACATCCCAAAGGTGCTCTCTGGGATTGAGATATGGTGACTGTTCAAGAAGCCAGTTTTAGATGATTTGAACTTTGAGACATGGCTTGTTTTTCTGCTGTAACCAGTCATCAGAAGATGAGTACACTATGTTCATAAAGAAATGGACAACAATCCTTAGGTAGGTTCTGATGTTTAAACAATGTTCAGTTGTTACTAAGGAGCCCATTCTGTATCAAGAAAATCGAAGATGAGAAAATCGAAAAATGCTGGTGTTAAACCACCTGCGAATTTTAGCTTGAACTGTTCACACAAAGCAGGATGAATCATGGGGGGTTTTTTTTGTTTTTAAGTTCTCACCCTACTGTACCACTTAATGTCCTGGCAGAAATTGAGACTAATCATACCTAGCAATGTTTCTTCAATCTTCTATTGTCCAATTTTGTTGAGCTTGTGTGAATTGTAGCCTAATTTTCCTGTTCTTAGCTGACAGGAGAGAGACATAGTGTTGTCTTCTCCTGCTGTAGTTCATATGTTTCAAGGTTTGATATGTTGTGCATTTAGAGATGCTCTTCTGCATACCTTGGTTGTAACGAGTGGTTATTTGAATAACATTTGTCATCTTATCAGCTCAAAACAGTCTGACTCTGACATCTGACATAGGCAAGGTTTTTCAGCAAGAGAACCGCTGCTCACTGGATATTTGTTTTGTACCATTCTCTGTCAACCCTAGAGATGATCGTGTGGGACAATCCAAGTAAAAATCTGCACTTTCTATAATACTAAAACCAGACGGTCTGTCACCAACAACCATGCATTGTTCAAGGTCATTTAAATGACATTTCTTCCCCATTCTAAATAATGGTTTAGAATGGGAACTTCAACAGGCCACCTTGACCATTTCTTCATACCAAAATGCACTGAGTTGCTGGCATGTGACTGAGCAGTTGAACAGATGTACCTAACAAAGTGGTGAATGAGTGTATTTTAACATTTTTGGATTATATTATATGTATTGCTTTTATTACTCTTCCTGGTAATGACAATTTGCATAAATGAATAGTTTGATGTAATTTCAGTTTTGTGGCTTTATTTTATTAGTTCAGTTTAAGTTAATATCAGACATAATTAAAAACAAAATGCCAGTTTTTGACTTCATCTTGTTTTTAATCTGCTGTATCTTAATGGGAGGGCAATAGCCCACGTTTTCGGAATTAAAATCGCATACCAATCCAGGTCAATGGTCAATATTTAAAACGTGCTTAGTGATGATGTGCTGTTGAAATAAGTGCATTATTTGAAATCCACTCAAGAATTATTGTAGCAGTTTCACATCTTGCATTTCTGGGGTTAGTCTGATGACATCACACCACATGGAGAGAGGTTGGCTGAAGTAATGCGGTGCAACGTAATGTAATCCCAGTAATGAGAGCTGAGGACATGTGTGACAGTTTTGGAATCCTGCTTGCACTGTGTGTGTGTGTGTGTGTGGGTGTGTGTGTGTGTGTGTGTGTGTGTGTGTGTGTGTGTGTGTGTGTGTGTGTGTGTGTGTGTGTTTGTGTGTGTGCGCTGAAT
>VUQG01043932.1:40444-77546 GCA_015106755.1 Etia nguti | reverse complement strand
AAGTGATCATATTTGTCTTGTAAATGTTGTTGAATGTAAATCAGGTCTATCAGATTCCCCACAGACAGGCAGGTGTAGCAATATTATGGGATTTGTGGAGGTAAACTCTCTATGACTGCGTGTGTGTGCGTGTGTGTGTGTGTGTGTGTGTGTGTGTGTGTGTGTGTGTGTGTGTCTGTGTGTCTGTGTTTATGTGTGTGCGCTGAATCAGAAATGTATAGAGATGGGGAGGTGACTACAGTCATGACACTGGGGATTGGATTTTGGAGGATTACATGTACGCACACTCTGACACACACACACAGTTTTCCTGACGACACAAGTCTAAACGGAGGGCTAATACTGTCATACAAAGGGGTCAGAGAGGGAGACAGACCAGGAGAGGGAAGTAAGGGATGGATATGTACTGAGGGATCATGAGGCATTATGTCAAAAGCATCACAAAAGTAAAGCAGCTTGTATATTTGACTGCTGCTCTCTTCCCTTTCCTTTTCTCTTCCTCTCCTCCTTCTCCTTTCCAGGCAGTAGCCTGCCAACATGGCCCTTCCCAGGGGACATCCTCCTCCTTCCCCGTGGCCCCCTCTCTTCCTCCTTCTCCTCTTCCTTCTTCTCCTTATCTCCTGCCCGCTTCCTCTGCAGGCTCGGCCGCTCCTCCTGCACCCGTCCATCAATGTGGCGGTGGTGTTCAGCGGCTCTAGCTACCAGAATGAGGTTAGAGGTCGTCTCAGTGGAGAGAACTTTGTCGACCTGCCCGTAGTGGTCAGCCCTGTAACGGTGCTGGTCAATGACACCAACCCTCGTGACCTGCTGACACGTCTCTGCGATACCATGGCAACGGAAAAGCTGCACGGTGTGGTGTTTGAGGATGATGTGGGCTCGGGTACCGGCGCTCAGGTAAGAATAATTTATGCATTTTTGTGTTTTCTGATCCGACATCCTCTCCAGAGTCATGGTGTTCAGTCACCCAGATCCATTTCCTAAAGCTGCACGAGGCAAGACTTTATGTAAAAAAGCATCTGTCCTGTCCTAAATCACAAAGAGGAACAAATTGAGATGCCAAGCGTGTTCTACATGCTTACTTTTACTTGCTGTCTTTGCAGAAATTAAATTATGGTGTCGGTAGGGTTTCAGATCTTAAAGGGAAGAGATGTTGCATTAAATCAAAGCAGTGTTTTAAAGGATTTATTAACCTTAAAAAGGCATTGTTCTCAGCGTAAATCAAGTCGTAGGAAAAAGTATAGCTAGCATAGAGTTACCAAAAAAATCACCCAAAGATTTTTTTGTCAGAAAAATCACCTAAAAAGAATTTTGATGAAAAAAGTAAAATGCTTAATGAGTACATTTAAACATTAGAAGTAAAAAACTTGAAATAGTGGCTGTTTTGTTTGAGATGCCTTTTAATAATAATAATATATACTTTATTGATCCCCGTGGGGAAATTCCTCTCTGCATTTAACCCATTCACTCAGTGAAGCAGTGGGCTGCCATTGGGCGCCCGGGGAGCAGCGTGTAGGACAGTACCTTGCTCAGGGGTACCTCAGGGCAGCCGTTCAGGGGAATCAAACCCCTGACCTTTCTGATCACGGGCCAACACTTTACCTACTGAGCTATCCCTGTAGTATCCCTATAGTATTAATTCTATAATTCTATAATACTATAGAATTAAAGCTTGCATTTACTCGGTAGCACATATTCCTTTACTAATAAAGAGCAAGGTCTCTCAATTACTATTAAAATATTGCCATAACGCCAACAACAATTTGAACCCAGGACCTTCTTGCCACCATGTTGCCCTTTTGCCCCAAGTTACTCACCTATTTACAAGAAGTCACCACAGGGGAAAGCTCCACATGGTTGAGTTGGCAAATTTTATGACCTCCCCTATTAGTAATTTTAATACAAATTCTGAGTATAGTACAATAATAATTGCATGAAAACAAAACTGGAGCTCTACAAGTTTTGAAAGCATTACCTTTTTAAAACATCTGCAAGACTTGTTATTAAAGCCTGTTCAGGTTTGCTTGCCAAAATTTTCAAGTGTCATTTTGATTTAAACAACAAAAGGTGCTTAGTTGACCTTTAATCTGGCAATCGATCAGTTTCTGGATTGAATATGAGTTTCACATCCTAGTCTTTCGACTGCTACTTGGTCAAACTATATTAATGAATATGAGGTATTCTGGTGCAACACTTTCATCTTCTTTTATTCAAATATGGAATCTGTTTGTTTTCATCTTTCAGGTGGCAGAAGTAGCACAGATCTTGGACTTCCTCTCCACACAGACAGCTCTGCCAATTGTGGGCATCAGTGGTGGGTCTGCAGTCGTCATACCGTATAAGGTACTGTCAAAACAATGAGACTTTTCAATCTTCTCAACGCTGTCCCATCACCAGGATGGAGCCTAAACCGGGCCTTCTCACCACACTCGTGAATGAATTTCACTCAGAGGTATTAAAATAATATTAGTCACATATGTATAATAAGGGAAAAACAACTTCTTGGTATAAGATGAACAACAACCTGTAATATAAATCCTGTCAGCAGCAGCAGCACTCGCTTTTCACAGCCTCCTGTCTTAGTCAGAAGTCTTTTGCACCGGCATCACTCAGCTTAAAACAACTTAAGTAGGTCAGAGCGGTGAAACCTACTTTGGCAAGCAACTCACTGCATGCAAATATTTGAATATGAGCAATACAGATGGGTGAATTATCAGCGATGACTAGAGCCTTCGACCCTCATCATCTCGTCTAATCCGTGGCTGGGAAAAGTCTGAGTTGTGGGAAAGGAAACTTCGTAAGGGGAGACAAGTGCTACGGGTGATCTGTGCTTCAATCAATCATGTCTACACAGTCGAAGACCAGCAGGTTTTTCCCGCTATGATTTAGCATGTATCTCATCGATGAATAGAAATGGAGAGCAGCGAGCTGTGTAGTTAGATTGTAAAGAAGAGATTGATGACACCAGATGGATTCTTAATCTTTACTTTTCTCCACTTTGTGGTGGGAATGTGGCTCCGTCTCTTCTTCCTTTCACACTCTAAGCTTTCGGCTCATCTTCCCTTCCTTCCTTTAATTGCTTAACTGCTATCTCCAGCACCTTGTATTTATAGAAACAACTCTCAAACACATGCAAATGAATACTGTCACATATGAGAAGTACACACACACACGCACACAGTCAAATGGGTTCATTCCTACACCTATCCCCCAATCGAAACTTGTGTAGCCCTGTGGCTATAAATTCCACCCCCAGCAACATTTTGTAAACCATAGTAATTGTATTTATCATCTTCCTGATAATGAAAAGGTATCCGCAGATGTCACGTCATAGATAGGCATTAAACAGGAGGAGTTGTAACTGCAGAAGAGTGATTGATTTGCTGTATTTTGATGGCAGAGCGAGTGAGTAAGAGACAGACAGAAGAGAAAGATGCCTCGATGAAGCTCGGCTGACAGGTGCCCAAAGGCAGTGTTTTACTGTCTCATAGTTGAGTCTCTTTTGTGAGTGAAATAGTCCTCCTTGTTTCCATAATTCTCTCTCCGCCCCCCCCCCATGTTGGTTAGTTCACTTCTAACCCTGTCTCTTTCCCCCATGCATTTCATATTTTGCTTTGGTCTCTCTACACCTTCACTGCTTTCTTCTTTTCCTTCATCACCTTCATTCCTTGAATCTACTTTTTTTTTTTTTGTTGCATGCTGGCACAGTCTATTAAGACTGTGGCTAGAAGTAAGCCAGAGGCCTGTGCTCCTTTTTGCTCACTTGGAGCTCTAGGACAGCGTTAAACTGTTAATTAGACCCTTCAGGAGGCTGAAGCACCCTGTAGCGCTTACCATTTATCCCCGAATCCAAACCATTCACTCATCTTTTCCCTCAATTTTTTCTGTCCCTCGGAAAACTTCTCCAAGCCATTTACCCCAGATCTGCTTTTAACACACATCTCACACAGTTCTTCTGCAG
Source organism: Etia nguti (assembly GCA_015106755.1). Taxonomy (NCBI): domain Eukaryota; kingdom Metazoa; phylum Chordata; class Actinopteri; order Cichliformes; family Cichlidae; genus Etia; species Etia nguti. The sequence goes on along the minus strand of VUQG01043932.1, from coordinate 73,588 downwards.
CCTCCAGAATATTTTTGTCAAATTTGATCATCGATCAACAGTCTCTGGTTGGTAATTTGCAGAGCCAATCACAAAACCTGTCAACTTGACAGCAAGAAAACACAAACAAGCAGGTGTGACATTGCCCCTGAGAAGCCCAAAGTGTTGAGTGGTGGTTCTCTATAGAGCACAAAGAGGAAAGCATTTTCCTGTGGCCTGCATGTCGAAGGCATTATTTCGCCCTTATCCTCATACTCCTCTTCAGTCTCATACGCTCCTCTGTTGTCAGCAAGATAAAAAAAAAAAAAGCTTGTCAGAGGTGTCTGGTACAATGGGACAGGTGGGTTGGATGGAGAAAGACATGCCCGTGAGTGCATGATTCTCTTAGGGGATAAAAGAGCTCAATAGTGCTTGATTATCAATAGGCCTGATGATGATGAATATCTTTGATAGTGGGTTTAAAAAGAAGCAGCAGCCGCCCGAGCCGCCTATTTATGGTTCCTGTCTCAGTGATCTTTCTATGGTGAACAACAAGGAAGGAGGGAATGAGACAAAGATGAAAAGATTGAAGGCTGGAGAGGAAGTGTGTCTTTTGTCAGACGGCACATACATCAAGCAAAAGCGAAGAAGAGGAAATTAAAGCTTAAGGAAGCGCTGAAAAACAGCATAAAGGCTGTTCAATAGGGCCTGCGAGGGAAGGAGGGAATAAAATGTTGCGACGTATCTCTCGGAGGCGTTAGAAATCAAAGATTGGGCGTGTTTTCTGTTTGTGTGTTCTTGGCTGGCTGGTTGTCAGTCACTGCAGTGTGCTGGGCGATCATTAGAGGGTGCTACTTCCAGATGTCGAGTCATGGGAGCAGTGGAGCAGGAGGCGACAGAGAGGAGAGAGAGGAGATGAGGTTCGGGGGCAGGAGCACTGTGCCAACGAGGCTGCAGGGGAACAACAAGAAAAACTTTAATTCAGTTGGAATAAAATTCTTACATCTGATATATGAATATTCTAATTATGATGGCAGTGATTGCAATAATAATTGTATTCAGTCTGAAGAAAAGATGCATCTGCAGAGTTGATGGGTTTTATGTTTTCAGAAACGTCACATGGCCAAAAGTGTGCAGACAACACCAAAATATCAGACAATCCAATTGTTAAACACAGGTTTCGTTAAGGGTGTTTTATTAAAATATGGTTATGAATATACCCCGAAACATAGGGTTGGGGTTGTTAAGTAATGCGTTACACATGAATCATTTCTTTTCTTAAAAGTAATCGAGTATGTCATTTAATTACTTACCAGAGAAAGTAATTTGTTACTCTGTTTTTTACAGTGTGAAGCGTATGAACAAAAGGGCAACAAAGCAAAGCAAAGATGAAAACTAGCCCAAAGAGAAGTTCAGGGTCTGGCTGCTGGGGCGGGGTCGGCATGCACGCTTTATAATGACTTTATAATGACTTTGGGCTCTCGGCTAGCTTTGCATTAGCATCCTGTCTGTGCAGATGGCTATAAAGAGCCAATGTGTTAGCACAATAATGCAGTTGTTTCTGTCCTGGTTGCAGTTTGCACTTTAGAATCATGCTCTGATCCTTTTGGGCAATAGAAATAAAAGTAAGGTCAAGATCTCCAGTCCTCAATAGCTGCAAATGTCTGACTTTTTTTCCCTCTTTCTATCTGCCCAGCGTGCTGATAACTGATTAACTGATATGTAATTACTGAATTTAGTTCAGTAACATGTTACATTACTATGTTACTAAAAATGTAATGTAATTACAGTATGTGCCACACCTAACACTGCCACTACATAATATTTTTATGTTAGCTGCAATAGTAATCTGGTTTCTCCAGCTTTACTGTTCAAATTTCTCTAAACCAGCATGAAAGTTTATCCATGTTTCTGAAATGACCCTGTGCAACAACGACATGGGACGATTACTGGAATGGTGATGTCCATGTCAAAGCATCCTGTATTGATTATTCCACTCTAAACAATTAATCCGCTTCATAAAATAACTATTAATTGTATAGGTTAATTAATTAGCAGATCAGGAGATTAACTGTTTTGAGGATTTAGATAGCATTTTGAAGCCTGGCTGCAGAGGTTTGCTCCAATTGGCGTCAGTAACACTGACGCCAGTAGAGTCTGTTGGGGCCCAAGGCAAAAATTCACAGGGGACTCCTCCAGAGTTCATCGTCATTGTGTTATAAATAAATATATAAATAAATAAATAAATGAATGAATAAAATAAATTTAAGGGATTTTGATATAATGAGTCATTTGGAGGGGGTACCCTATCCTTCTCTTTTGCTGCTGGTGTTATGAACTTAATGACTCTGAGAAAAGATAACAAAGAGACACTGTATAAGATTCTTAAACCAGTAACATATTAATACCATTAAATTATATTTGAGCACAAATTCAACTTTTGAATGTTCTTCTTGGGCACAGCATTCAAAATATAGCTCTACTTTTTACATTTTTTTGATAGAACTGTAATAGTTCCAGTACAAAGGATACAAACTTATGTGCTTAGTTCTGCACTACAGATACGGAAAAATACAATAAAAGACACACACAACAATGTATATATAGCACTATAATTTGCACGGATAGACCTTAGTAACTAAGAGTATATGTCCAAATTTTTTTGCATCTAAATTTCATAAGTTCTGTCAAACCTTGACATTTAGCTCAAATGCAACTTTAATGTTAACTAAAAAAAGATAGCAAATTGTATTCTCCAAATCACTCAGTTACTGGTGTCCTACAGAAAAAGAGGTAAAACATTACAAATGGCAGAGACCATCTTCAGTTCAGCAACAATGCCTAAGGCCATGTTGAGTGGCTATGTTGTTAACACTGTACTAGTGTCTATATTCTTTCACACATATTTTCATTTGGAGTCAGGTGGGGCTCTATGGGGGCCCTGATCGTCATTCACTTCAACTGAAGAAAACACAAGTAAATAGAAAAATGCTGCAAAAGCACACAGAACACAATGGAAGTTTAATAAAACACACCATAAACAGAAGAAAATGAAAGTAATGAAACAAAATGAAAGACTAAACTGCTAATAGCAACATTTTTCTGTTTGCTGGTGTTTTAAGTTGCAGTCCGTTTGACCTCTCAGGGCCACTGTAGGGCTCTGAGTGTTAGTGGCAAACTTTGTACAATCTCTCAGTCCTCAGGGGCCCCCTGTTGGTCTGGAGCCGCAAGCAGTTGAATGCTTTGCCTGGTGGCACGCTGCGCCCCTCACCGAAGCTCAGTGTTGGAGTTTGGCTCACAGCTGATGTTCCAGTACATCACAAAAGTGCTGGATAGGGTTGAGGTCAGGGCTCAACGCCTGTCCACACTGTTGTCTATAATGAAGCGAAGCCTGCTAGCTAGGTCAGCCTGCTCAAGCTGCATTATGTCATAGACACGTAACAAGCCTGACTCTCTCAATTTGGTGGTGAATTTAAGCTGCAAAATTTCCCATCCCTCTCTCTGCTGCTCCACATCACTACCTGCTATTTCAATCCCTCCACCACCCCAGCAGCCACATGCAGGGACCAGAGGAGTATTTACTTATAACTTCCCAATTTCCTTCCCAAATTGCAGTAGGTATGTCACCAGAATCAGTAATTTTTATACTTGATATGTTTCAATACCAAAATTCTAAAAACACAACTGTACTTGTTTTTCAATCACCTGCGAGTGTTCTCATTTATCATTACTGCATTCACAAGAAAAAATAGACATAACCATCCAACCAGCAAAATCCCCAGTGGAAGACTGTAACCAGTGTGCCACGATAGCTCCACCCCAACTCGTTGATAAGAAACCAAGTAAGAATTGGATTTTTCAGCGAGTCCTGTCAACAAAATATAATTAAAATTTCAAGAAAATGGTCTGCCACTAGCAAATTAGTAACTGAACTTACTTTTTAAATTATTTTACCATGGTATTAAATTGGCTATTGAAAATTGTGTAATTCTACTGGCATTGACAGTGACTACTAATTCTCTTACCGACTATTTCTGGTATCATGACATCCCTAACATTACTTTTATTATTAAATTCCCGTAACATAATTTACTTTACCATTAATTCTCCAAGTGTCTTGAAACCTACCGGAAGGATGAAACTGGAAAGATAATAGTAGAGAGCACGCAGTTCAAAATCCACTGGGTGTTAATGGGTTACAGTCTGGCTAATGTGTAGGCTACAAATATGATTCACGTAATTTTCAGAACCTTTAGAGTGATCCAGGAAGTAAACAAAAGGCAAATACTTCTTACAAAGAAAAGACGTAAGCAGTTGAAGAGATAAAGATAAAAAAAACAAAAAACATGAGGGATAGGGACATATTATGTCCACAGCAAAGTGGACATAATAACACTGACGTGATAGAAAAACTACCTATCCAAAACCCTTTAAAGGCATGCCTATTCATCTTAAAAAATGTCTTTCTGAAAAAAACAAAACAAATAGTTTTCACTTGACATAAATATAAAGAGCATCATTGCTTTTGTAAATTGGGTTGAGTTCACTCTTAAAATAATGACAGAGGATAGTAAATTATTTTAATAGCTGCTGTGAAACATTTTGGGAAAGGAGGAATTAATTAACTACAGATGACAGCTCTTATCTGCTCTCGTGAAGCACTATTAAATCTCTCTGTTTTGCGCCATAAATGTTTGATCACTCACAAACAAGCTTTTGTTTGTTACAGTTACAAACATCAAATAATGAGCGACTGCGCTGGCAGGCGATGATACGGTCTGGAATTAAAAAAAAGAAAAGCTGACAGCTTTATGTGGAGGCCAATAAACACGGACAAAAGTGTCTTTTAACTGTGAACATGATGGATTTATGAAGCAAAGAAAGCGTTGAGTTCGAGAATTCGAGCATATAAGATCATCTATTACAATTTGAGGCTGTCAGTAGAAGATTATATTCAAGGGTTACCGTCTGAGGACTGGCTGCAGTCTAAGGTCACACGCTGGTCGTCATTTTGGTTCAAAGTGATGATATGAGCCAGACAACTGTTACTGGATCACAGTGTACGTTTCTTTTTTAGGGGTTTGTTTCTGCTGCCAGACTGACCCGCTTTCTCTGTCTGTCCTTCTGCACCTCTGTTTCTTCTCTCCATCGCCTCCCTTCTGGCTCTCCCTCAGCCTCATGATCCAGAAACCACAGCACTCCATAAACAGGTCATGAGGAGTGCAGAGCTGCTGCACTGCATTCACGTTGGATACGGTTTTCCATTGCTGGGAATGAAATCACGTTAATGGCCAAACTTAACGAGTATGACCCAATCATTTTTAAAAGGCAGTTGGTCAAACTAGTAATAAAAGTATTTCAGTAGTTTACTACTTCTGCTGAGAGCATGAAGAGGTAATGTCACTATATAAAGAAGAAGTAAGTCCCCTAAAAACATTTCCATCAACTTCCATCGAATATGTTAACGGTGCTTGATTTCTTCCACCAACCCCAATGCACCGAAAGATAATCTGATTCTGTCTCTGATGCTCAAGTCATCCCAACTACTTTTGAAATACTGCCTGAGATAATTTCTTTTGAAGATATAGTCCCTTTCAAGAGAGAAGCTGTCACCAAGACCATGTCTTCAAAAATATATCTGTGATTATGGTGGCTTTAATGTTGGATAACTTAATTTTAAAAAATGACGACATCCTCCTTTCTTTCCTCTTTTTGTTTGTACATCAGCCTTAGCATATTTATAAAGATACGTCAATTTTTACCTACTTACAATGAAAATTTTCCGTGTCAAAGACCCAAAGGTGTAGGCTGAAATTATCATGGTTTGAAACACACATTTAAGTTTTGTCAAAACTTTATACCCAGGCCGAAGGTGTTAAATTTTGCCACATTTTTTAACCAACTTTGAGCAAAAGTACCATGATATGTATCATAAATTCAACAGCAAAACTACACCAATGTATTGCCTGTTACATAGAATAACAGAAAAGTAAGCATATCACTAATTTGAAGTTTGCCCTGTGCTTTGATGTAAAGTTTTTGTCCTGCTGAAAACCAGACGTTATGATGGTATAGATGTTAAGTAATATTAATAATAATTCAGTGTCCAGAGTTTTACTGGCCAATGTGCATTTTTATTGGCTTGTGAAACAGCTTTTATTTTATAATTTTAAATATGAATGCAATTTAATGAACCCAATATTTTATATTTTTTCACTTTCAGTCTGAAAAAATCTTACGAAAGCTTTGAAATAAAAATGTTCTAGTACACCCCGTGCCCCCCTTTATACTCACCTCTGTTTGCTGCAGGTATCGCTTCCATGTAAAATAGGACGGCTGCCATCAGCCTTCATTAAGCTGTATGATTTACTCAGTCTGGTTTTAGACTGAGTTAAAAATTCATCTGCATATGTTAATACATCTTGTGGGTTACTACAGATTTTTCCCTGTTCACTTCGTTCACGCTACCTGAGCTCATCGTCTCTGTAACGGCTCCACCTTTTTGCTCTTCGTGGTGTGCAGACAGACTCCAGCTCCAAAGAAAAAGAAAGAAAAAATAAGGGTTAGAGCATCATATTTCCACATATCCTCTGTGTTATTTGATTCTGAGGGGGTCAGGTGGGAACTTGATTTGACTGATTTGACTAATTTTCCATGGAATGAAAAATTAAAGGAAAAGTGTAAAACCTTTGCTATTTACTGGCATGATTTGTGCCTGTTTGTCCCCTCATAAGCACAGCTCACTCGTTACAAAGTTGCCTATTTTTTTGTTTTTTTATTTTGGTGATGAAATTATCTTATCATTCTGCAGGGTATGAAGAGCTACTCAAATTTTCATGTAATGCGTGCTTATTTGAAGTACTGTTGTCTCCCTATCACCTCTCTCGCTGGATATTTTCTCCATTTTTTTGGACCATTCTCTGTAAAGCCTAAAAATTTTTGTGTGGGAAAATCCAAACAGACCAGCAGTTTCTAAAAAGGCCAGTCTATGGGACACCAGGAGCCAGGCCATGTTCAAAGTCAGTTAAATCCCATTTCTTCCCCAATCTGATGCTCAGTTTGAATTTCAGCAGATTGTCTTGACCATGTCTCGAGTCTTTGCTATGTGACTGGCTGATTAGATATTTGCATTAATGGGTAGTTGAACAGGTGCTCCTAATAAAGTGCCTTGTGAGTGTAAATATATGCTGAGAATATCGTTATTTTTATAGATATCGATGAAATTTGTAAACTAACTGTGGCCATCAGATGCATTAATGGACGCTAATATTTGGCTGTGATTTGTAGTAGGGGGCTTTGCCAGGCAATTAAAATGGTAAATCTAGCAGACTTGTCTGGGTATTACTGTGTGATACATTTGTGTCCATATGTGAATGAGCATCTGTGTGCGTTTGACTGACACCAGTCACTCCACTGAGGGACGGTACAGTACAAAGTGCTCCCCAAGGGAGAAGAGGAGTGTGTGAGCAGCCACCATGTCCACAGTCTCCCTGTCATATTACCATACGCTGCTGCAGTAGGACTGCTAATTACGCTTGTGTGTGACAGCCGCACTGCCAAGGTGGTGAGAACAAGACGGCTGGGAAGTGGAGGATGAAAAGAGGGAGGGTGAACTCTGTCTCTTTGTGTGGGTGTGTCACTGTGAGAGTTAGTCGAGATAGAGGATTTTGTTGTAATTCTCATTTGATTTCACTACGGAGGAGAAAGTGAATGTCTTCAAACATGTTTGATTCTGATGTGACAAACTGAATAGTGATGAAGCACCGACTTGACCAAGGAGGTCACCGTGTTATTAGTTTGTTTAATAGCTCGGACACAACTGATTGTATTTTTCTCTTCTAATGATGCACCTCACCGCTACATAGACATACTAGCTGAAGTGGGGCACTATAGCTAACCAGGACTGCCAGTCCACAGCCATTTTTTATTCACTCACTGACAGCCTCAGTATTGCTATTTTTATAGCTATTTTGATGCTTAGCCCAGTCTGGTAGCATTTCAACTCTGGATAGAGGTGAGTTTCAAACAAGCACAGACAGAGATAAAACTGGTAGAAATTGAGTGAAAGAGAGTCTGGCTGTGATACTCCTGTGGTATTCCTCAGGCTGCAGAACTCTCTTGGGCTTTGCAGAGGCTCTGAGCTGTGAGAGAGGGAAAAGCAACAGGAAGGAGCGATGACAGTTAGTCACCTCTGAGACGAGAACAGCCTGAAAAGATCTGAGACCTGGTCCCTAATGGCACTTGACAGTTTAACAGTAGCTCTTCTCTCTCTCATCCACTCTGTCTGCCTTCTTCTCTCGTGCGTTACATTTCGAGGCTTCCCAATGTTGCATTTTCACTTAACATATCTGCATACATGTACTATGCCATGTACATATTTTAAAAAGACACTATTGCCCTGACCTACGTTTTCTAGCACCAACCCCCCCATCTCCATCTATTATTAAATTAAAACATGTCACTACTTGTGTCAAAACCCTGCATGTTCTTGCACCTGCTTACATCACAGGTCTGCTTATGCCCTGCAGCACCATTAGACCCCTTAGATCTTCAACTTCTTTTAACTATCACAGACGCGGGTCTAAAAAAGATAGGGACACAGTGTCCAGACTGTGGAAATTTTCGGTTAACTCTTTTGTCTGGTTTTGCCGTTTGAATCAAAGTGCAGCCGATGCTTACTCTGTGTTTGTTTGCACTGCTAAGAGTGATTTTGTTCATTTGGAGATAAGCTAAAGTTAGGTGTGAAAATGTATGCTAACACCTAAAACATAAAGAGAGCAACAGGACTGAATATTTCCACTTCAGAGACACTGAGAGCCAGTTTGGGGAATCAAAGCCCTATAAATAATAAAAGCATTTTTTCTTATAGAACATTTATTCCTATAGGGTGCAGGTATATTTGACAGCTATTGCTAACTAGTTGCTGCCATATGTGTAAAACTATAAAAAGTGACCAGTTCTACTGGTCACTTTTTAAACTGCCCAATTAAGGTTTTTAAAAACACTGCTGAAATCTCTAAAGATCTTTTAATTCAAATGCAGTCACCCGTGCATCACCCGCTTAAAATGTAGTCCTGTCTTTGTCTTTATTGTCTCTTAATTAATTGGTAATGTAAGACTGTTCCATGGTGTGGAGACATGACTTTTAACATTGACCGTTTTACAGCTGAACAAGGGAACTAATTATTCAAATAGAGTCTTCTGCAGCTGTAACAATGTTAAAATGTTTCTAAAATGAGGACAAGCGAGCGAGTTTGTGTGACTATCTTGTCAGTTTGGCTTCTGTTGTGACAGGTTCGACACTGTACCAGGATTTTTCGTGTGCTGATTTACTCTGAAAATTTTAGTTTTCTCCATGGGTGAAAATATTTCACAACACAAATGAAATGAAACCCGTCGGGTACTCGATCTCAACACTTTCTTAAACCTCTGTGACAGCAAGCATCGCCCCGCTAAAGAAGTCTGCTCTGAGCTGCTGTTGCATCATCCACCTTCAGAACCATGACAACCACAAGCATTGAATGAAGCACTCTTTTTCATTGCAGGCTGAAGGATCCTCTTTCTTGCAGATGGGAGTCTCCCTAGAGCAGCAGGTCAACTGCATATTCAAGGTATGGAAGTGCATTATGTTAAAGCTTGCAAAAACTTAATTCTTACAGTTTGGGGGGAAAAAGTTCTAGTTCATTAAGTCATAACAGGGATGAGGCTGACAAGCCAATGGCAGATCCCCACTTTGAAATTTGGAGTTTCCATAAACCAATACAATCTGCACTTGGCAGTCAGCAGACTTTAATTTTAAAATTGGCAGGTATATTTTTTGATTGATGTTGTCATTACTGTCTTAATGTCAAACCCAAAGTTAAGTTCAATACATTTCTAAATAAAAAGAGGAATCAGTTCTGGAGTAAAATCAGAACAAAACCAAAAGCAACTCAATCCCACAGACAGTATTCAAATTAATTTGGCATAACCACTGCAAATTCATGTGTTCTTCGGTGAAGTGCTGTTGTGAGGCTTTAAGCTAAGTATTGTGGTTTTTGCCATCTTGGTGTTTTGAAACCTGTAGACCTTATTTTCACTAGCTGACCTTAAAGTCATGTGCTTACTGAGGTTACAGAGCAGGCATCTGAGGGCCGTTGTCCCACAGACTTCTGTACACCCAGAAGTCAGATGACAACCTTTCTGCACCTCTGAAGCTCACTAGTTAACACTTTATCTTAGTTGTTTAATCAAAATGTTAGTAAACTGAAGAAGTTTTAGCCAGAAGGAATAATTGCATAGGGAATGGAAACACTAGGAAACACATGGAAAATTGCAGGGAAGCATAGAGCAATGTGAAGTGAATACACAAACAAGGAGACTGAGGTAATGAACCCAGAGGAAACAAGTGCAAAACACAGCAGGAACAAATAAGAGATGATGAGACAAGGGAAGAAGAACTCAACAAAAAGCACGGGTGAAAACAGACTATCAAAGGAAAACACAGAAAGAACCAGAAACTGAAACATCTAGGAATCAAGATACTTAGTTTGTTCATTCTTGTTGCCACATTTCTGAGAACCAACATAATGTTAAACAACAACAAGAAGAATTCAGAGTTCACAACAGAAAACCCTTAGTCCAAAAACTGGCACCGTGACAGTTTGGGAAATCGATTGCCTTTACTCCTGGCAACCAGTAGTTGCTAAGGGTAAAAGCAAAAGCCTCCTTGTGATTACTTTGGTCATTTGCAACTTGCAGCAGTTGCACATAGCATGTACGCAGACACTCATAAGGTACTCTCCAAACAATATTGAGACTGAAAAATGAAAAACCAGAAACGGAGAATGTTTGTCTACAGAGCAAAAGTTGTGTTTTTGGAAACGTGCTGGCTGCTGCAAATTCTACTAACCTTTAGCCTTTCGAAAGTGTTTTCAGACGTGTCTGCCCCTTTATGCAAATTACAACTGACTGCTGCAATCTGCTAGCGACTAAAGCAGCACCCTCTTTGTGACCTAGTTCACCTAGCAACAGTTCCAAGGCACACTCACTAACTGTAACTGTACATTTTTTTTCCCTTTGTGATTGGCAGCTCAATAAGGAGAGGTCATTTGGAAGAACTGAACATTATTTTTTTGAGATGCAAAATATAGTTAAGGTATTTGGTGATTAGACATCGATGATCCATAATAGCAGAACAAAATTCCAGGAGTGGATATTAGGACAGCAGATATTATTAATCTACTCATCAAAACATAATATATTTGTCTAAGTTAGGGTTTACTCTTTACCCTACTTCTTTACTTTTACTGCACTTTAGAGGATGTGACAATACTTTTTCTTTCAGCAGTTATTGATAATTCTGCATATGTCTGTTTCAGATGATGGAGGAGTATGACTGGGGCGAATTTGCTGTGATCACCAGCTTAATGCCGGGCTACGACACCTTTGTGGATATAGTTCAGTCCTACACGGATACTTCATACTTCTTGTGGAATGTGCAGGATATCATGTCTCTCGAAATGTCCGTTGGAGCAAATGAAATGAAGCTCAAACGCATGCTGCAGCAGGTACGATTAGTCGCTTTGTAATGTTAAGGAATTAATATTATCTGGGACACTGAATCACAAGCTACTGTTTTTCTGTTTTAATGGGCAATGTGCTTGAAACGCAAAGGAAGGAAGCAAGCAACAACTTAAAGAAATTTAGCAAATGTAGTTGTAATATTTAGGTCTCCATAAGAGGAGAGAAATATACTTTATTGATTATTGGGATTTGGGGGGTTTTGAGCCAATCCCAGCTCTCATAGGATGAGAGATGGGGTACACCCTAGCCAGGTCACCAATCTGTTGTAAGGCTTTCACACAGAGATAGACTTAAATGTTATTAGCTTTGTCTGTTGGCAGACAGCTATGACATTTAGTCTCTGTTCGAAGTAATGGGACTTGTTCAGGGTGGGTACCCTGAAGCATAATGTTTCAAGTTGCAAATTTAATCTTTTTAATATTAACATGTAATTTAACACAAAGCACTATGTTTTTCGAGTAGTTTCAGTGCCCAGAACTGACCAAATAGTGAGCAAAAAGTGAAAAGTACAAAATGAGTGAAAAGGAAGGAAATCAGCCTGCGAGAACAAAGCAAAATAAGGCAAAACACAAACCTCCCAAATGGGAAACAAACTGCGTTCTGGTGGCAGACTTGGAAATTATGCCACAGGCATCCCTCCTGCCTCCAGATGCAGACCCTAATATTTCTTAAAACAGGGAAGTTAGCTCTAGGTGTCCAATATTGCAGCAGCTGGGGAGACGAGGCACCTTGAGCTTTGATGAGAGCTGCTTCTTTTTGTTGTATATGAATATCACATAGAAATAGAAGTAAAACCCTATGTGTGAAACAGTTTTAAGTTGTGTTTTCTTCCAGTTTATGATAACTTAACAAACATCTCTGTTATCCAAGTTAGATGCTTCTGATGACTTACAGTGGTGCAGGATATTCTGATTTATTGTCTGTTTGCAGTTGGACTCCCAGGTTCTGCTGGCGTACTGCTCACACGAGGAGGCGCAGTACCTTTTTAAAAATGCCGCTGAGGTGGGTCTGTTGGGGCCAGGCTACATCTGGATCCTCCCCAGTCTGGCCGTGGGCAACCCTGACAGCTCTCCACCTGCCAGCTTCCCTATAGGTGTAATCGGTGTGATTACCGACCAGTGGAGGAAAAGCTTGCGGCAGAGAGTGAGGGAGGGTGTCGCCATCGTAGCCAAAGGGGCAGAGAGTTTCAAGCGGCAATATGGTTTTATCCCCGAGGGACACGGTGACTGCAACAAGCCGGCTAAACACTCAGACAACTACACTCTGTTCAGGTGAAGCAACACTATGCAGGTGATGGTGTTACTTGTTTTCGTTATGTTCCCAAAAGCTTCAATATGTATCATAGAAGTTAATTTTTTTTTTTTGTGATTTAAGATTTTAATAAGCAGAATATAATCTGCTGGTGATTGATGTTTAAGCCAGGAATTCATTTATAACAGATAAAAAACTCGATCTTATCTGTTCCAAGGTTCGTCACGTAGGTTTCATTTTACATTCTGTTAGACATTTGAGGCCATCAGCTCAGCTTCTGTGCCCATACCACAATTCAGGTTTCATTATGATCAACTAGAAACTAATCTTGAATGTTTAACCTAATCTAATCTTTATAGATCTATAACTAATACATCTTTTGCTTGCTTGTTTTTGTTGCAGATACAGCACTGAAACACCAAATTTTACTGACTTCCTTTTGTTTCACTTGATTACACGATTAACGAAAGCCCAGTTTGTAAATGTTTGTATGATCAACATATTGTCATGCTTGGCGAGAACACAGCGTCTAATAGTGCTTTTTTGAAAACTGGCAAAACTGGCAACTGGAAGTGGCATCTTCCAGTTCACCTGCATCTCAGCAAGTTGTCTGTATGACTATTCCATTAGTATTACCTGGAATCTTTATAACTTTTAACTTATTTAACTTGTAGAGTGATTAACAGTTTTTTATTCATTGAAATTTGTGAGCATATGTCACGGACTGAGTATAGCGCCTCTTTAACATGTGGTCTGAAATGCTAATTAATATGGATTCATTATAAACAGTCTAGTCTATCATGGATTAATGTATTAAGAGACAGTGAAATCACTCAGTGGGAACACTCGGCTGTCAGACCAATCACCTGATGCCTAATGAGCTACTTCCAGTCTCCTACACTAGATTAAGCTCCCGGGGGGAGCTTTAGATTTAATTAGCAGGTGATCATTGTATGTGCATGCATCCGTGTGAATGAATATGCATATTTTGATTTCTAGAAAGCAGAAGTCAACTTCCTTGATTGCATACTGTTTATGTTTCTGTTGGGATTAGACACATGCTGAATGTGACTTGGGAGAGAAGAGATCTGTCGTTCAACAACCAAGGCTTCCTCTCAAACCCTTCTATGGTTATCATTTCTTTGGACCGGGACAGAATCTGGGACAAGGTACTGGGAAGCTTTAACTGAATTACACACACTGGCACAGAAACACACCATGAGCAGAGGAAGACCAAATCCACTTAAAATAAAATCTGGGATTTTGTTTCTCCTTCAAAATGTTTGCACTTTTTGACTGACATCATATGTGTTGCTGAGTGTGGGTATGTGTATCATGCCTGTGTACTCAGATCTGACTGAGTCATGACATGAGAAGAGCACAATTTTTTAGCAAAAATGATGGCTGTTACCTCCATAGGCTCAGTATCACAACCTCTCAGTGTGAAAGCATTAACCTTAAACATCTAATCTGGATAAATGCTGATAGTTTACACCTGAAAAAAAAAAAAAACTGCATCAGGCATCACTTGAAGGTTGACATCATTATTTCAGATCAATAGAATTGTGCGTCTTTGTTTCCTGGTGAGGCCAGATCCTTCTTCCTGTTTCCTCATAACCATGCCTTGCAGCCTAGGGAGTGTTTTCAATCCCTTTTACGCACACAAGCGCACACACGCAGTCAAAGCCCGAGGGTGTATTGAAAAACAGAGAGACTGAACAGAGAGACCTAAACGTAATCTCACAGCTACAGTTGAACTCATTTATTTCTGCCCTGGAAAGACCAACCTGCTTTATCAATGTCACCTCCTGGCTGGTGTGTGTGTGTGTGTGTGTGTGTGTATGGACATGTCATTGTGCTGAAGTGGGGTTAGGATCGTCTGTGCTTGTAGATCCTAAAATCACATATTCTCCCTCCCCATGTTAGTCCCCAAGCACAGGTATTGACGTTCACACAAGTTACAGATAACAAGACATCTGACAAGATGCCATACAAGCATCTAAATTTTGCGAATCCTCTCCCTCCTTTTCAATCCCATCTCATTACAGCCCGATCTCTCACCGCTTGTTCTCCCTCTCCTCTTTGTGTCAGGTATCTCATCCGTTATAACGACATGTCGTGGAGTACTTGCTCTTTTCAAGCTTCTCTCTTTTCATTGTGACAGCCTGACAGTTTAACATGCTGTTATTCCTTATCATCATCTGCAGGGTGCTGCTGGGTGACATTTTGTCCCCTTTCACAGCCAGGATCCTCTCCCAGGTCTTATCTTGTATCAATTTTACACCTATAGACTCAACACAGTAAATAAAAAGCAGTGATAATCAATAAAATTATATACATGGGAGATTTGAATTGTCACACAGCCCTGCTACTTTCTGCCTTTGACTTTTATTAACAACAGAGCTGCAACTGTTTAAAAGAAAAAAAGACTTCTTGCCCAACCCGAAAGAGTAGACAAGAGGGGTGTACCATGAAGCGAGATTAATGGTTTAGTGAGGTAAGTCGAATATAAATTTAGTGTTTTCAGTGTCGCGAAGGAGGATCTCTTTTCTTCCCCTTTCCTTTGTTTTAACATGGCAAGATCACCATGGTAACTTACAGCGAACACATAATCTGATCTGGAGCTGATAATGCTCAGAGTTTCAGTTTAAAATTGGCTGGGAGGCCACAATTTTGCATATTGTTTCATTTACAGTATCCTGTTGGTATGATATCTGCTGAAGGAGTAGGTTTTATATTTTCAACCTGTAGAGTTAAACCCCTCTGTTACAGTAGTGTGAACTGTTGGTATCCCAGTGTCTCAGGAATTTGAATTAATGGATTTACGTTTAGTCTTAAACTGATATTTTTCACACTGCTGCATTTGCAACTCAAATTGATCAGTTAGATTTATAGACTATTTATCACCAAAAATACCTTTTCAATAATTAAAATGATTTACCTTTTTGATCTGGCGACAATCTAAGGTGACTGACTTTACTTTATTAAGCTATGGGACAGTGTCAGAACTGAACAGCTCTAAACAGCAGCACAGAGAGCGGACACAGTAACTCACGTTAATATATATTTATTTAACTGCTCTGTGAAGTTTTGATTAAATCCCCAGATTAATGATTTCCTGCAGCATTAATCTCACTTGCAGCAAAAGTGTTGTATTCTTTAGAGAGCACCATCACCTGTTCCTCTGATAATGTGTATGACTGGAACAGACTGTGCCCCATCGATCCATTTTGTGCATAGGAAGAGTCAAATGATGCATGGGACACCCTCATTTTATAGGAGCACACACAGAGCCTGAAGCTTGATAAAGGAAATTGCTATCCATTATCTCCAACTTGGGTTTTAGGTTTTGTGAAGCCTGAGAAAACCAGACTACTGTATGGTGAATTTGTAGGGGTGAAGTGCCCCCCTATTATGACTTACTGGCAAAAACACAAGCTATGTGCAGTGTAGCCTTTTCACTTCACCACTGTTCTGAAATTAGCTCTAACTGACCTAGAGTGAGATTGTCCCAACAAAAAACAAGTGTTATGGTAGCAGAAAGTTGGAACTAAACACAGGACCCAAGGCATCCAGAGCCAAACCAAAAGAAACTTCTATTAGGCTCAATTCAAAACTCCACAAAGCAAACAAAACAAAAGTCAACAAGCAATCATTCATCATTTGGCCAGGAAAACAAAGCACACGCCAGGCGAGGTACGCAAACAATAAAGGTAAGATGGGACTATTTATACACAGAGGGGTGATTAGAGAAGTGGAAACAGGTGGGGAACAGGGTACAGGTGCACATAATCAAGATAATTAACAGAGATATAAATCAGGAAATATTTCCTGATTGACTCTGAAAATAAATGAGGAAATAACAAGGACATCAAATTAAAATAAGACACATGAAAAATTACTGTGAAAAAGATTCCAGTGACACAGAGGAGGCTAGAATAATAAACTACAATACAAGGAAAACACAAGGAGCTAAACATAAATAGCAAATTCTATAACCACGAATTAGTAATTTAAGTACAAGAAAGAACTAAAACACAGTTCACCTCATTTTCAGGCTCAATAAGTACCCTTTTATTTTGAAGGAACTGCAAAACAGGAAGCTCTAACAGTAGAAATTTTGCTGTTTAGTAGCGCCTTTTTTCTGAATTTGAAAAACTAAACAAGAAGTTGGCATTAAGGATAGGGGAGAGTAATGAAAGTTTCTCTGGCACTGTTACAGAAAATTAAAGGATCTGTTATTCACAGCTTATTGTTATCACTCGCTCAGTGAACCCTAGAATCAATGACTCTTTGGTTGTTGGCAGTGGTTTTGAATTAATAAAAGTCAGCAGAAAGAGGTCATTATTTGTCACTTTTCACAGACAATCAAATGTGTAACAAAAAAGGAAGACAGAAAGGCAGAAATAGCCAAAGAGAGAGAGAAAAAGCCATTTTTCTTTGGGGTTTTGACTGAAGTGTTTTAAAAATGTATTTCAGAGAAAAAAATAACTCCAAACATAAAACTACTCTGCTACTACCTAGCGAAGTCTTGGCATTCACAAAGAGGTAAATGCATTACTCATTGTCAAAACCTGACCGGATTGATAAATAAGAGTGTGGCACATTCAATCATAACACCATATTTTAACCCAGTATTCAATGATTGGTCCAGTGAGCGCCAGAACGGCATCTTAAGCACTTTTGCTTAAGATGCTCAGACATACGAGGGTCGCATAAATTCAAATGACTGATCTTCAAAACTGGCATTTCTGCCATTCTGTCATTCACAGACAGCGCACAGAAACAAATCACCGCCTTACGTGCTGCACCTTTATACAGATCCTTAAGTCACCCATGTATGACGAAGGAAAAACATTAGTATGACTAAGGTGAAGAAAGAATCAAGAGCTGGTATGAAAAAGAGGCCTCATTAAATCTGTAAGGGAGTGAGTTTCATATGCAGTAAGTCAGCACTGGCCAAGCTCAGCACGCCTCATTAGGTTGGCTGATGTGACAAACAGTCTTGCTCCTCATGGGGAGAGTTTCGTTGAGCTTAGCGCCGACATCTATGGGACTATCCATTGCGTGATGTGACATTGTACAGCAATTCTGGTGCAAAAGGGGCTTCCGTGACATTAAAATACGCAGTCTATTCCTTTCTTTCAGTAGCAATCTCGTTAACGAATCTGTCAGAATCTCTGTTTGTTCATTTATTTTCAGTTCGGTGAGCTTTACTTACACCAGCTCTACAAATGCAGCAAATCTTTTAAACACACAAAAGACAGAAAAAACAAACAAAATAAATAGCAGTAATCACTTGAACAGTTACAATTTATGAATAGTGACATTTCAAAATGTGTATTAGTTTAAAAAAAGGGGAAAATTATTAATTGAATAATCAGTCAACAAAATGAACACACAGTGAAAGCAACACATGCTGGGCTGTATTATTAATGTGATACAGTTGGTTTACTCTTTGTTTTAGTTTCTGAGGGCTTTTTCCTCCCCAGTAAAAGTCTTTCTCAAACAATTTTAAGTCTCCTCAGCATGTGTTAATGAGCCCTACTCTCCTTTGATCTTCTTATCCTCTTCCTCCAGGTCAGCGCATGCATTTTTTTCTTTATAAAATTTTTATTAAAATTATTCATCCTGTGAAGTTAGGAATGGCAGGGTAGGTGAAGAGAGCAGGTGTTGACACGAAGGTCGGGACTCACATGTGATACCAATGAGATCTTTGTCTCTCACGCTTCTTGCTCAGGTGGGTACGTATGCCCGGGGCGTCCTCCAAGTTCGCTACCCTATCTGGCCTCGGTATGGCAACTTCCTGGAGCATGTGTCTGATGATCGTCACCTGACCGTGGCTACGCTGGAGGAGCATCCTTTCGTCATGGTCGAGAATGTAGACCCAGGCACGGGTACCTGTGTCCGCAACACTGTGCCCTGCAGGCGTCAGTCCAATTACACAGATAGGTACATATGGCAACACAAACACACGCACAGCTTAATAAATACATAGATGTAAGCAAACACATGGTCACAGGTGTGTATACCACAGCAGTGTCTCGTGAAATGTAGTGCTGTGGCTCTAAATAGATGAAAGCTGTTCAATTCCAGTGACACAGGTGTTGGTGGCGTTGTTTCAGTATGCATTCAAAACAAAACCTCTGAAGCAGTGGTCCTGGCCAGTGAAAAGAGGACAACATATATCAACATATATTCATAAAATAAATGGTCTAGTTTCATGTTTTTTGGTTATAGCAGAGCTTGCCAGTGGTTTGACCCAGACTGAGACTGCGACACTGTGTCTCAAAGTGCATGTTGGGCTACACAACCAAAATACAACAAGGCATATGTTTTGATGACATGTTTATGTATGTTTTCTCCCATCTGTGAGCACAATGAATATTTCCATATTCAAGAAACCAGTTTGAGACTTGAGCTTTGTGACATGATGAATTATCTTGCTGGTAGCAGGCATTAGAAGATGGGCAAACTGGTGTCATAAAAGAATAGAGATTGTCACCAACGGTTGGCACTACGGGGCCAAAAGAGTTCCAGGAAAATATCCCCCAGACCATTACACCATCAGCAGCCTTAACCACTGAGAGAAGGCAGGGATGACCCATACTTTCATGGTGTTTATGCCAAAATCTGACCTTACATCTAAGCCTTGTAGCAAAAACTGAGACTCATTAGACTCATTAGACTAGGCGATGTTTTCCCAGTCTTCCAATTTTCTTTTCCAATTTTGGTGAGTTGTATCTCTGGTTTCCTATTAGCTGTCAGGAGTGGCAACCAGTGTGGCCTTCTGCTGTTGTAGCCCATCTTTCTTAACCTCCTAGGACCTGGCGTCCACATATGTGGACATCACATTTTGGGTTGTCTAGACCGCAATACAAAATTTTGCTCTACAAGGGCCTGATATCCACTTACGAGGACATTATACTGGCACTGTTCTATCGAAATTTAAAACGAATGTCCTGGATATCAGGCACCTCGTAGAGCAAAATCAGGTAAAAAGATAATTCTTTGTTTTTACATTCATCAGGTCCCAAACAGCCCAAATAGCAAAGAGAAATTAAAAATGCATGCCATGAAAGAGTTCGGGTCTTAGGAGGTTAAAGACGTTGTGTGTTCAGAGATGCTCATCTCTATATATATTCTCTGTAATCATGGGTTATTTGAGTTATTCTTCCCTTCTTATCGGCTCAAAGCAGTCAGGTCATTCTGCTCTCCCATTAAGAAAGTATTTTAATCCCAGCTTCTGAAATAGTCAGACCAGCCCAACAGCCATGTCGCATTAAAAGTCCCTTAAACCACCTTTCTTCCCCATTCTGATACTCGGTTTCAGCAGTCTGTCTCATGCTTATATGCATCGAGCTGATGTTGTGCGATTGGTTGATTAGATATTTGCGTTAACAAGCTGTTAAAAAGCTGTACCTAATAACGTGTTCAATGACTGTAGATTTGAATTGGCCAAAGTGATGAACTTCCATCATCCCATGCTCCTTTATAAAGTCATTAAATGAGCTCTTTTGTTACTGTTTTAATACTTAGTAAATAACAAAGGTATCATATTGGCACTATTTCTAGCAATTTTTCAGTCCCACACTCAGACATCTACACCCTCCCTCACTCCCTTTTCCTTTGCCCCAGTTTAGGTCTGAGTAGATACTGCATACCTCCACACTTCATTAAACTCAGAGTAATTGTGTGTGCTGAGTGTCTAAGCACTTTAAAATCACACCCTCAGTGTCAAACACAGATCACAGCATGGCAGAAAACAGCCATTAAACAGCTATTACCTCTGAACTAGCGCTCATTAAGAATACACACTATCTTCATCATGTTCACACACAATAGAAATAAAACTATATCACAAGTTTTTCGCAGATATGTCTTGAAAGCAGTGTTTACCACTTTGTCATCTCACTTATCAAGTTGACAACAGGAGAACTGAAACTATAAATATATTTACAATCATGATTTATTTTTATAAAAATCTTTCTGTGTGTCTTGGATTAGCTATGTTACATGAGTACCTATGCTGCAGTGCTGGTAAATTTTATAAAGGGCTTTTTCTTGCTTACTTTAATTGCTGTAACCAGTTTTTCTTTGAATATAAAATTTACATCTAAGGAACATGTATAACAGGAACAGGTTATTTTTAGTTTGTTAGCTCTTTAAGTAAGATGTTTTGGTTTGTTTTACTAAGTGCCAAAAAGAAACAGAAGAAGGACTGAAGTTTTCCATGTTGACTAAAAATTGGCAGGTCAATCCAATAATTCAAACCCAATAATTTGGCCATTTGGGGCATGGATGTGTTTGTGTCTTTGTTTCGTGTTCTGCTAATTCCTAAAGTTATGTTTTTATGACTAAACTGGATCTTGATCCAGCATTTTTTTCTCATAATCTGTCAGTGATGTTTATGTTTTTATTAGGAGTCACAAGCATAGACTGCATTGATTGCATTTTGACTGTGGTGGGTACATAAACTGTAGGGATCCAACGGACAGATAGATACATGCTAATTACTGCTTAACAACAAGATTAATAAAATATTAGAATTTCACTTATAAAAAACTGGAGCACAAACATCTGGACAGGCTGTATAATAAAGCAAGCTGTATTGGTGGTCAGTTAATCATATTAAAAAAATGCTCAGAAAGGTATAAACATGTTTAGCGCACTTGTTCACTATCTATCTGCACGGACCTGCTTTTGGACTCATCTTTAATACTACAGTCACATTTAGAAAACATGTGGCTGAAGACCACTGTACAGCCAACATTATTGCAACCGTGTGCAATGAAGTTACGACTGATACATTGCCTTTAAAAAGGTTGCCTCCCACCAGGCAACCTGCCTTGTGATCAAAAGTGGTTACCCAGAGGTTTAAGGGGTTGCATGCTCTGCCTTTGGCTAACCAGTTTGTCCTTGCAGCTCCTTGCAGTTGGTCACTGGCAGCAAAAATAATTTAGTGCAATCACTGGGCAACCGCTGATTTGTTTTTATAGTTGCTGTTCTATTTTTACTCTAGCGAGACCGAGACAGTAGTGACCATTAAATGAAGTGCAGTTTTTGGCACTTCTGCATTTGCTTTTCAGTCCTGGAAGTTATTAGTGTGTCAGAAGTGTCATGCTTGTTTTTGATTACAGGCATATTTATGTGTTTTCTTCAAGGATCCGCCACAATGAAACACGTGAATAAAAACAATCTACTAAATTAAAGTTGCTTTGTTCATCATTGTTAAACTGAAATTGAAGTGTGAGACTTAAAGAGCCAAACAATAGGTTAAATTATGAACTTCAAAATAAAAGGCTCAGGCACACAATATGCTGTTAATGTAATGACTTTTCCAGCTGCTTTCTGATATGACAGACAGAGCACCAGAGGAGAAGTGCTCGCTCAGAGGAATCTATTAATCATGTGATTTGGGGAGCATTTTGCTCAGCATACTAAAAGAGTGAGGAAACAAAGTGAATTCAAACATCTGCTTATACTGGCTGTTTATTCTGCACCTTTTAATAACTAGTTCTGGCAGGATATTAAGTCAGATATCATGATGCGCTATCTCAACTGACAGCAAACAAGCTACGTCAATGCACTGGCATGATAATCCATCAAAAGGATGTAACTGTAGTTTCCTTGGTGTTCTTAGCCCTGTACTCTGGGAGTATTGTTATCTCTAACTGGAATCTCACTGCCTGTTATTGATTATGTTTCAATTTATTCATTGTTGTATGTTTGCTTGCAGCACAGTGTTTGCTCAAGTGTAGAACTTTATTGATTGTAAGGTCTGCTCCATTTGGTAGAGTCTGACCATCAGACATGTGCTTGGTACATCGTTGAGTGCAAGAGTGCTATACAGTGCTATACAGTCCGTGCCATATACAGATATATATCTGTATATGGCACGGACACAGGAGCTCTGGGTGTGTTGTGTGGCTTTTGGCATCAGGATCTTGGGTCCTGCAGGTTATACAGTAGGGTGTGCAGGGATTGGGCTCATTCTGGTGCATCCCATGGATGGTTAATCGGATTGGGATCTAGAGAGTTTAGAGGACAGGTCAAAACCTCAGCCTCTTTGTCATGTTCCTCAAGCTGTTCCTTAGCAGTTTCTGCAGTGTGGCGGACATCATTGTCCTGCTCTGGAAGGCCACTGCCACTGGGAGGTGTTATCCCTGTGCTTGCATGTGTGCTTGGCCAGCCACAATGTTAGTTGGATGGTACATGAAAGAACCCACAGTTTCCCAGCAGAACATTGCGTTGTAGCAACATCCACTTCGCCTGTCAGTGGTTTTAAGGTTGGGGTTGATCGGTTGTTTGTTTAATCTTTAAATATCCACTAAAACCAGCATTCGCTATGGTTTTAATGATGTTACGTGACCAGCATTTACCTATTTCTTTATGCCAGTCTAAGCTAACTGGATGCAGGTTGTAGCATAATATATAGAAACAAGAGCAGGGTCTATCTTCTCATCTAACTGTCAGCATTAAATAGGAAATCTGTATATCAGAGCCAAACATGCAAAGTTTTGTAGGTGTGATATTTGCAGTCTGCAAAAACTGACCACTCTTCAATCATCTCATTGGCAGCAGATAAACTATTTTAATTAATGCTGTGTTCATGCTCACTTCAATGACTCCACGTATGTGTGTAAATGTGTCTGTGGTGCATGTATCATTTATGCAGATTGCAGATCTGGCTATGGCTGCCACATTAATTATAGAATGAGATATGTAGCGGCTGTTGTTGGGCGCAATGGCACATTGATTGCTAGTAAAGAAGATTTATCTGTCTAACATGGGGACATCTGTCATAGTGGGACAATGTTATCCCAGCCTACCCTCTTTCTGGTTCTCTTTCTCTATTTCTCTCTGGCTGGCGTGTCCCATTTGGACGGTGACCAGCAAATAGGGAACAGGAAAGAGAGAGGGAGAGAGGCGACTGGTGCTCTATAAATCAGTTAATCTTGTTGTGTGGTCTGAGCGACTTCCCTGCAGAGCAGATGTTTAGTGTGATTAAAACTTTTTGTCTTGCTCATTAAAAACCTTTTCTTTGGACAGATGATAACTTCCTTTGCCAAAAGGCTAAGCCTACCTCTCCGGGCTGATTAAGAGTAGGAATTCCACACTAAAATCCAACGTCTCAAATCTCAGCTGTGTGAAATAGTATGGTGTAACCCAATATTGAGCGACCAGCTGCTAATGTGAAGCAGATCTTAAATTAGATAAGATCTGGGGCAGAAAATTAACTGATAGGAATTTAGATAATTTATCATTTGAGATCTTTATAGAAAATATAGGCAACTGATTATTCAAAATTGATAAGAGTTGCTTGTTTTATCTTAAGATGTTCTTCTCTCATTGTATACTATAAACACCTTTTACAAAGCTGAACTGTGATAGTTTGCAATTTTTACAAAACTTCAAGTTATTGCTTGTTGAATAGATTCAAAGATTATTGTCTACAATGTCTTCACATGGTGATCACAGGACTCTTTGCAGTCCTGTGAAAAACGCAGTACACCCTTACTGTTTCCATAGTAATTAGGAAGGTAAGTATTAGGAAACAGGAAGGTAACTTCATGACAGTAAAATCAGAAGAAGACTGAAAAAGTATTCATTCTTTGGAAGGGCTGCAGAAAAGAACACGGCAGCAGGGCTTGCAGCGTGGCGATATTTGGTCATATACACAGCACAAACACCTCATACCAACTGTTAAGCCCAGTGATGGAGGCATGATCATTTCGGCTTGTTTTCTGGGCACCTAGCAGACATTTAGTCGACCATTAAGTCCTCTGAATGCCAAAGTATTCTTGAGTCAAATATGAGGCCATCTCGGCTACAGCTAAAGCTTGGCCCAAAGTGGATCAGGACAGTGATCCCAAGCACAGCAGCAAATCTGCAACAGAATGGTTAAAAATTAAAGAATCAAGGTGTTGCAATGGTCCAGCCAAAGTCCAGACCTCAACCTGACTGAAATGCTGTGGTGTGAGAGCTGTGCATCAACATGTGTGCCCACATACCTCAATGAAATTCAGAAATATTCTAATTAACTCTACAAGTTGTAAAAGATTGATGAAGTAAAATTGGTTCTATAAACTCCTGAATCGTAGGGCGTACTTAGTATTTCAGCGGACTGCTCAGAGTACTCTGAAAAATGTTCCTTTCCACGTGACTGTTGGTTGTGTGCAGCAGAAGTATCTAATATTGAGGTAATTTGGAGGTGCTGGTCTGCCTCAACCTTGATGCATTTTTGCTCAAAGTTAAACTGATAAATAACATTACTGTAGAATACAGTTGTTTTTTTAGTAGACAATTCACATTTACATTCATGGCAGCCAGAATTTACTATAATAGTATGACCACTCAGAGTTTGGTCCATAAAGGAATGGTTTTCTGAGTTTGGTATGGAAGAATTTACTTCTCTTGGCCTTACGCCCATCTAACACTATAAACTGAACTGGAACGTTATAGTAAGCCAAGTATCAGTTCAAGCCTAAAACCAGAAGAGTGAAGGCTGTTACAGAGAGCTGAAGTCATAAAGCCATGTCTGACTATTCCACCTCCCTCTAACTTTATGCATCCGTTCTGTCATTCTTTGATTTGTCTTTCTGAGAAAATGAATCCACTTTCCATTTCAAAGTTAACGATTACATTAAGAGCAAACATAAAAGTACAGACCCCATCAAGAGTCATAAGTAATGCAAAACAGTGTTAACTCACTTGCAGTCCTTTAATTGCACATAACTTGTCAGTGCTTTTTTCAGTGATACTCTGTACTTTCTAAAAAATATTCAATCAACAAAGACAGGGATATCACACCTGTGCTCCACATGCAAGAACCAGCTTCCCAAAGGGTCCAGTACTTATACCTTTTCAGATTAAAAGAAAGCAAACATTTTTTTAGGTGTTTGTTTTTTTAAAATTAAGTTATTATTCAATGTTTTTACCTTTTGAGCTCAAATTAGGCTCATTAACCAAAGCGAGTTAACAAGCCCCGATTTGAGATTTGTGAGGCACAGTGTTCATTAAATAGCTTTAGCTCTCTTTGAATATCCTTATATAAGCCAGTAAAGTAAGTCATAACACAAATATTTTATTATTTATTTTAGATTAGGTCCAGCTTTCTATCGAAAGGTTTAAAATAGTAATAAAAAGTTGAAGAATCACAAGGCGGACCAGAAAGCGTGCCTCTGGAGTTTGACTGTTGGTTCGATGAAATATATTGTACTCTTCTTCAGGTAATCAATTACAAGAAAATACAGGAAAAACAATGGCGAGATTAATAATATAAGTTTTATATTATCTGATGGAAATACCAGCTTTAATAGTTTGCACTGTGCAGCAACGAGGACGATCAGTGTGGCGCAATACTGTTGGGCATTAACTTTGTAGTGTTTTCCTCATCATTTCAATTGGATCACAGTGATGGTAATTTCACAATCTCCTCTCCTTCTTCCTCCTCCTCCTCCATCTGTCCTCCTTTGCACTTGCCCTCATTTCCCTCAAAACTGAATCCGCTGCCCCATCGCTGCATCGTCTGGCTGCTGGGCCGTATGTTTTCTGTTTGCTGTTCAGCTGACAGTTTCCCTTTCTCTCACTCTCTCTGGTCTAACATGCTCTCCTCCACGCTGCACTAGTTTCTGGGCATTTGTGGAGACCGCACAGCACAACACAACTGCTGCTGCTCATCCCCAGGGGACATCGTACTGTATGCGTACTTGTGTTTTTGTATGAGACGGAGAGAGACGGCCCAGTTTACGCGTGGTTTTGCGTGTGTGTTTGTGTGAATTGTTAGTGGAGTGTGTATAATGACGACAGGTGGCTCCTGCAGCAATTAATTAACACTGCGTTTATCAGAGCTAGACTCCCGTGAAAGAACCAAGCCCTCCAAATGCACTTAAAATGTTTCTAAAATGAACTCTTAAGATTTGGAAAATAATCACCTTGAATGTTAATTACTCACTTGACTTTTTTCATTCAATCACTTGCTCATTTATTCACTCACGTCGTCTCTTTATCGTTCTTCAGCTCCTATGCTGACTCATTGACATGCCGAGGTTATCAGTCAGTTACGCACACAGACACACACATACAGACACACACACCGAGTGACTCAGCCCTCGTAGATTTTAGACCCTCTTCTTTGGCAGCTGAATAGATGAAAGAACGGAGAGGGGGGGGGGTAAGAGAGTTTTTCTTTTTTTCAGGAAGTGTGTCAACTCCGTTTTCACTTTGTCTGATTTTAACTTTCCCTGTTTGGTGTCACTTTTTGAGGTTTCCATTATTTTTTATTCTATTTTTTTTTTTACACAATTTCCTTTCCCTCTGTTCTCTTCTTCAACACCCCATTAAGTAGCAAGGGCACAGAGAGGAAGGGAGCGCACCCCACAAATGCTACACACCTTAATGGGCTTTGATTAGAGGCCATCACAGTCAGTCAACCATTCACTGTGGCCTCTGTCACACAGCGTGCGAGTGTATTTGTGCTTGTTTGTCATTTTTAGGTGTCGCCTCCATCTCACTGAAAGACATGCTGTTAACCGACATTGATTTTAGCTAATGAACCAGCCATTGCCTGCCCTTCACTTTGCTGCTGTAGACGATGGTGTCTGAAGGAAAGTAAGACAACAGCATTGGTCTTGATGCTAAAGATAGTCCCAGCTGCCAGCAAGAACCTTTGATCACAGGATGGTTAAGCAAAGTTGTACTAACCGTGTGTGTGACTTAGCTTTTTCTCGCCCTTCTCATAGCATTATTGGAAACTCAGAGTCCTACACAAAGCTGTGCTGTAAGGGCTTCTGCATAGACATCCTGAAGAAGCTGTCTCGCACCATCAAGTTCTCATATGACCTTTACCTGGTTACCAATGGGAAACACGGCAAGCTGGTCCGCGGGGTTTGGAACGGGATGATTGGAGAGGTGAGACATATGGCTACTGAAAGAACAACAAGTCCCCGAATCCAGCGGACATTGCAGCTTTCTTGAGCTGCCTGCTACCGTTGAACAGACAATTATTATATAAAGGTGTATGAAGATGTTCAGCCACAGATCTAACCACAATAAATGGAGGTTTGGGGCTACAGCCTGCCCTAGTAACATAAATGTAAGTTATTTATAAGTAGCATATTAGACATCACCCAAAAACAGCACTGAATATCAAATAGAGCACACAGCAACAATTATTCTTTAGTCGTCTGCTCCTTTCAACCAAAGCAGTTCTGTTTGAATTCAGAAATAGTCCCACTTTAAAAAGAGAGACACCTGTATTTAGAAGCATGGCACACGCAAAGTAACATTCATTTTAACCATTTAAATATGTATGAGGCTGATTTTATGGTTACTTGCAGGAAGTGCAGAAAGCTGTAACTGACAATTATAAGTTTCCATGCCCCCCAATACATTTAATTACAATACTCACTCTTCTTGTAGATCTACATTGATTTCTACCATCCTCCTCTTCTGTAGCTGCTAAAAAGCTGCTCCCTGGTGCACTTAGCGTATAGTGGTTATTATAAAAGCTTTTTCACTTAAAACCAGTGCTGCGTGCTAAAGCTGGAAACAAGGCTGATGAGAGTAATGAGAATAAAGTAAAAGGTTAAACCCGCAGGCTATAAAACCAGACGACTGAACTGAGACACTATAATACTCTGTGTAAGTGAATAAAAGTACAGAGAGGTTGACAATTCTTTGTGGGTTTTTCACCACAAGCCAGTCTTTTCATACTAAATAAATTTTTTATCTACTGTTAATATAAAAAATAGAACAAAAAAGTGTCAAAAGTATACATTTCCACTAAACAGTACTTCAGAATTAGTCCCATCAAGAAGAGCGGGATCAGAGTAATAATTTCCTCTCAGATACTTGTCAGATAATACAATTTGTGATGAAACTAAAACAAGACTGGAAAGTTTTAAATGTTTTTACACAATGTACACTTTTTTATATTACAGCCATTATATTTTATGTATTTTAAATTGGAAATTTTGACATTAGTCCAGCTGACATTAAAAATGTCAGGGTAAAAGTACCTGAGAACAGTACTTGAGTATTTGTATGCAGTGATTTCCTACTTTTGCACAAGTACAGTTTCAAGTAATGATGCACACTAGGACAAGCAGCATTAGATAGTCAAGAGTTTTGGTTTTTCTGATGGGCTTTTTTTAGGTCAGTGGTGTGATGTCATGCACATCATTTTCCCCGCACACACCAAGTCACGTCCAACACAGCTGCATCTGAAAGTGAAGCACCTGAACAGGTGTTCCTCAGGAGAGACTTTTGCTTGTGTTTTTGTGCCTGAAGGCATCGTGCTTTGGAACTGTATAATTGCGCGTGTGTGTATGTGTGTAAAAAAAAAAAAAAGCACATGCTTTACAGAAAAACTGGCTTGGCTGTGAGAGCTCTTGAGATGCAGCATTTTCTCCTCGCGGAGGCTAAAATGATGAAAGAATTTTTTTTCATTTATTGCAGATCACAAAACGCTTGCTGCTTTTGGCTTCCCTGTTTTAAAAGGATTGCTTGTGAAATTTGGAAATATTTCTATTTTAAGCAGAGCACATGTAGGATAAAGAGGGGGAAATTGGTGACCACTACAACTGGCTCACTGTTGTGCTTCTGTGTTGGTTTTGTTTGTTTTCTGCTTATGTCTCTTCTCTCAGGTGCTGTACAGGCGGGCTGATATGGCCATTGGCTCTCTCACTATCAACGAGGAGCGTTCTGAAATCATAGACTTCTCTGTGCCATTTGTTGAGACGGGCATCAGCGTCATGGTAGCGCGCAGCAATGGAACGGTATCCCCGTCTGCTTTTCTTGGTGAGAAGCACATTCACATCTACAATTTCCTTTGTTCAAGCGGGTTGTATCATTTGTTATCTTTGGAGTGCGATGTTGCCGTCTTTCAAACCACTTTCTTGCAGGGTGGCCTACTTAAACGAGTTCTGTCTCGGTAGACGCTTCAGGAAACTTCTCATTAAGCTTTTATCCCACCAATGACTGTAGCCTACAACTAAATCCCCTAATGCATGACACACACACACCTAAATCTCTTTACCAAACAACAAAGTTCAGCTTCATTCTCCCTCCTGTTATCCTGCTACCACACACGTTGACCCCCCCTTTCTCAGGCTGAGGTTTTGAAACAGAAGCACAAAAGAGACTTTCGTCAATCCATGTTTGTTCCTTCACTTCTCCCCCTGCTCCTCGTCCTCTTCCTCTTTCAGAGCCTTATAGCCCAGCAGTTTGGGTCATGATGTTTGTGATGTGCCTGACTGTGGTGGCTGTGACGGTGTTTGTGTTTGAATACTTCAGCCCAGCTGGCTACAACCGCAGTCTGGTGAGCGCCAAAGGTGAGTTTTACACCTCCTTAGTGGAAGAATTTATGAGGGATAATGCAGGACTCATAATTACTAAATCATCATTAAAGCAGAAGCAAAGTCTGTTGTTTTTTAGAGTGTAATGTGTCAAGTATTTTCTTTTTTAAAAAAATATCCACAGAATAGCTCAGAGCTATTCAATTTGCATCCTACCAAGCATTTCAAAGTAAGCCTGCCTAGAGGCCTCTAAATCCCGCCCCTCCCCGCTAGCATGTCCTGCAACCTCAAATTCCTCAACAAAATTTTGGGTTGGGTTTGGGAGGGCTAATCAATCCCAGAATTCAGCGCTGACAGAGCGTGCCTCGTCTCCAGGTCCGAAAGGTCATTTTCCTGTTTTAATTAGCATTCGTCGCTTCACTAATCGAAGTGTGATTGATGGCGGTGGCACCCTCCGTTGCTGCACATGAGCAATGGTGGCAGAGAGCGATGGAAACGGGCTGATGCAGTGAAATTGTTCTGTCATTTGGAAGTTTGTAGAAGGGCATGAGATGGCTGATAAATACTTACACGGTGAACATAGACATATTTTGTGTGAAGAAAGAACCTCAAGAAAGAAAAAGGCCTGGACACTGTCATCTATGGCAAATACTGCACTTAAAGAATCCATTCATCCACATAAAACAAAAGAAAACAAACAATTTTCCTAATTTCCCCTTGACTCTGGTGGTATTTTGCCATGTAGATAATTTAGGTTTGCTTAGAGATTTCTTTTTTATATTATATTTTCGGCTGAAGAAAGCCCCAATCCCCAGTGAAAACAAGACTGTTCTGCTGAGGAAATGACAGCCGCAGTGGGTTTTGTAACTGAAAAAAGTCTGGAAGCAACTGCAGGGATTATTAGTTTAGTTTGTCAGGAGCAAAGAAGGAAAGAATATAATGTTCTCATGGAAGGACAGAGTCTGGAGTGAGAGGAGATCTGGGTAGAGGTACTGGTCAAGAAAACTCTGACGTCAGATAATAATTTTTCCTCTGACCATTGCAATGTGGGTATTTAAACCAAAACAAAGGCCTTTGTTTCTACATCACATCACATAATTGGCAAACTTCATTTATCAAAATGGAAACAATGACATGACATTTCTACCACAGTGCAATCAAGACAGCTAACTGAAGATAGTGGCATTTTATTGCAGCAACTGTTCCGGGGCCAATTCCTCAGTTTTCCCACAACCACCCCCAAACATGAAAGTTACCTGCTATGGCGTATATGCCTCCAATCCATGCGTCTCCTCCTGTGCACTTGGCTGCTTATTTCTACAAATCCAATAAAGGAAGATGAGCTCAAGGTCCTACTAGTTTACTCTGAAAGTGATAGAGAAAACATGCATGGTTAGATGATACTGTCTCCTGTTTCTATTTCCTCAGCTCCTGGTGGTCCAACATTCACTATTGGGAAGTCAGTGTGGCTGCTGTGGGGCATCGTCTTCAACAACTCTGTCCCGATTGAAAACCCTAAAGGCACCACGAGTAAGATCATGGTCCTGGTCTGGGCCTTCTTTGCCGTCATCTTCCTGGCTTCTTACACCGCCAACCTGGCTGCTTTCATGATCCAGGAGCAATATATCGACACAGTGTCTGGCCTCTCTGACAAAAAGGTAAGACACTGAACAAAGTTTCACTTGGAGGGACAATGAGGTGGGATAGTTGCTCCCAAACACAAAGGGTTTTTGTGAGATATGGAGAAAATCATGTCTTTTTGTTCGAATCCAGCTTATACCACATCATCTGCTCGCTGTCACTTCGCATTGACTAATAAGCCGTGAATGGAGGAGAGACAAAAGACTCACAGAAAGCCTTTAAGATGAAGTCAAGTAAAAAGACTCTGATGTGAATGTCTCTGTCCTTTTCCTATCACTGGGGAGCCCAGTGGCATGAATGACTAATCAATTACTCCCTTCTGTCAATACAGATGGTGTCTGAGTCTCAACTTGTCCTGTCAGTATTTTGGTCTGTCCATCAATATTCTCTCTGTGCCGTCTCCACCGCTCGTCTCGCTCTACACTGTTAAAACAAGATCTGAAAATGTCAAATGATTTAAAAAAAACAAAACAACAATAAAAAAGGGTCAACAGAAGAAAAGAACGCCCACACACTTTCCTTAAATGTGCATGCACATACTAAGACACACACACATACACTGAACCTGGAAGCAGGTCCTCAGAGGAGCTTTACAAGAAAGCTTGTCTTCACACATAGCATAAACATCTCCCAGGCAGGGATCAGCAGAGCCACCTCAGTGATCTATGGCTGTATTAACTGACTATATTAACTTTATGCAAATGCATTATGCTCCA
Organism: Etia nguti; assembly: GCA_015106755.1. NCBI lineage: Eukaryota > Metazoa > Chordata > Actinopteri > Cichliformes > Cichlidae > Etia > Etia nguti. Next base: position 41,157 of record VUQG01043932.1, on the reverse strand, counting down.
GAACTGATATTAATTAGTCTGCACAGCATAGAGCCGCATCTTCCTTTAATTCAACACAACAAAAGATTGGTCAGGTTTAGATCGTACCCTCGCTAGGTTTACATATTGCAGGTTTATTATATTTTATTTATATTTTTGTACAGGAGTCCTCGAAATATGTCTTGTTCTGAAAATAACAACATAATTTCCAAGAATTTCCAAAGAAAATTCATAGAAAGAAATCTGCTCTGTGGCACTAACTATGGACAAAATATGAATCTATCCAAAAGAAGAGCTTTATTTAAGTAAGTAAGTAAAGTTTATTTATTAAGCACAGAGCGCTGTACACGAAGGTTAAAATAAACAGAAACCCAAATAAATCTCAATATTTAATTTCTTAGCATACACAATATATGATCATTCTTTATTATTTATTCTCTATCATGAGACAATTAGACTAAGTAGGTTTTAAGTTAGTAAGAGCCCGTGTTGTAAAATTACTTGAAAGTAGTAATTAGTTACTAATTACTGATTACTTCTCCAAGAAAGTAATCCCGTTACTTTACTGATTACTTATTTTCAAAAGTAATTAGTTACGTATTACTTAGTTACTTTTTAAAAAACATGATACACAACCTGAATACGTAATAAAGCAATAGATCTTTCAGCCCAATTCTATTTTTTCTGCATATCCATCATATAAAATTGAATCAGATGAAAAAGTCTCTTTTTAA
>VUQG01043932.1:15404-40392 GCA_015106755.1 Etia nguti | reverse complement strand
TAAAATAAAATAATGTTTTGTGTTTACACTCACTCTTTCAAATAGATGCAAGTAAAACAAAATAAATAAAATAAATATAATCAAAGATTCAGCAGCACTAAGTCCTGTCTCTCTTAAATCTATTTTCACCTGTTTAGCAGGAGTGGGGCAGTCGAAGGTTTGCCTGGTGCCCAGAGGTCATGTCAGTGAGAGGATCCGGGGGTTTCTCTGTGAATTTCACAAAATCACGGTTTAGTAACGCAGTAACGCAGCATACTTACGAGACAGTAACAGTAATCTAATTACTTTTTTTTTGCAATAGTAATCCCTTACTTTACTCGTTACTTGAAAAAGTAATCAGATTACAGTTACTGCCCATCTCTGCTAAGAGCCACAGGCCGGAAGTAATAAGGTACAAATATTTCATTACTGCACTTAAATAGAATTTTCAGGTATCTTAACTTTACTTGAGTATTTATTTTTCAGATAAATTTTTACTTTTATTCCCTACATTTTTAAACAAATATGTGTACTTTGTACTTCTTACATTTTAAAAACGGACTCGTTACTTTTGGTTTATTTCTGGAGCTAAAGTGGGCCGGAAGAAGTGCAGGTGTCTTTTGCAGTACTTCAGAATCTAGCTAGCACTAAATTGCAGCTTACATGTAATACCATAATTTTCATCACATATTTAATAATAAAGTATACTTTATTGATCCCCGTGGGGAAATTCCTCTCTGCATTTAACCCATTCACTCAGTGAAGCAGTGGGCAGCCACCAGTGCAGCGCCCGGGGAGCAGTGTGTGGTTCCTTGCTCAGGGGTACCTCAGGGTAGCCGTTCAGTGGATTCGAACCCCCGACCTTCTGATCATGGGGTAACCGCTTTTACCTACATTAAAATACATAAAGTATGTATTTTCATATTGTGAAACATCCTGCAAAACAAACTAAACTGTAATAACATTAAACGTTGTGTTATTTAGTGGAGGATAAACAGGTTAGTTTTGCAGTACTGCGGTGAATTCACAGTACAGCAGCGTGTTGGACTGCTGCACAGTGGCTGTGGCACTCGTAGTCAGATTTAAGTTACATTAAGTGTAGCAGAGATTAATTTGCATTTAAGCTAATGATGCTTGTCTAATGTAAAGACAGTATAAACGGTATAGTGTGAGTGTAAGGGATGGACATCAGCCACGATAGCTTGTAAAACTGAATCCAGGTTAGCTGATCACAGCCTGTACACTAAGAAAACCTACTACACTGATCTTAGTGTTCACTCTTACTTTGAGTACATTTCAGATTCTGTACTTTTTTGCTTTTACTTAAGTAAAACAGTTGCTTCAGTACTTCAACTTTTTCTGCAGTATTTTTTTAACCCAGGTATCTGTACTTCTACTTAAATAAAATCTTTACTTTTGCCACCTAAGAACTGAGAGGATATGTGTAAAAACTGCAAGTCCAAAACAGTATCACAAAAACATTTTTTATTGAAAAATAAAGCTTGCAATTTTCTCAAACAGCTGGCTAATAAATTTAAATATAGCTACACTTATATAGCAGGTTTGTAGTCTTACTGTTCACTGAAAGCGCTTTACACAACAAGTCACTAAAGCCATTCATGCAGTGCTTTATGTATTACACATCTACAACTACAGTCAGTTTCGGATCACCAGTTAACCTAACAAGCTTGTATTTGGACCTTGGGAGGATACTGGCATCCCCAGAGAAAATCCACAGGCACAGGGAGCACAAACTACACACAGAAAATTTAAGGAGGACCCAGAACTTGCTTGCTGTGAGGCAACAATGCTAATCACCGCACCACCTTACCACCCGTGAAGTTCTGAAATTTCTCAAACAGGATGAAGTACTTTTTGGGGGGATTATTTGTGAGCTGTGGATTATTATACATGACACTGTAGTGTAAGTGTTTCATATTCAAGTTTAGAAAAATGTCTCCAGCTCAGATGAAATGGGAATCTTCTGATGCTGTATGCAAATACGAACACATGATACATGCGTGTGATTATAATTGGAATCACGTGGTTTTAACTTTACAATGAAGCATTTGTACTTGTTACTTGTGTGTAATTTTGATTAAAAAAAAAGCTTATAGGAGTCACTGCTGAAAGGGATTACTGGCTTAATACTAATGATAGAAATGTATTTCCTAAAATTTAAGCTAAAGAGTTTCTTCAGACTTTCTGTACAGTGATTATGCACTTAAAAAAAGTGTGTTTTAATGCCTACATACAATATCAGACACACATAACAGCCCTTGTTTTTATTAAAGTAATTTCAAACTGATGGGAACAAACTCTGCAGTCCTTGTTCTGTATAAAATTGCAGTAACCTTTCAAGTTCAGGAATTGTTGTGTGAAATTCTGCCCTTTGCTTTCTACAGAAAATGTTTTCCTTAAACTGTGCCATGGTAGAGAGATAATAACACAAAGCAGCAATTAGTCACTAAAAGGCTGTTGATGCTACATATTATTATTTTATTAACTTAAACACACTCTGTAATTTTGTACACAAGAGGAGCTCGGGACATCGCCACCCCATCAATTACAGTGAAATTGCTTTTAGAGGGAATCTCTTGATGGCCAGCATGGACAGGAGCAGCAATTACAGCAGCCAATAATTCTTCAGTTGTATGTATGGGTGTCAAATTAAGATGGACTTGAACAATGTGAACCTATCCTGTAATTTCTAATCTTCTGGCTGTGATGTGGCCTTTTTTTTCTCCCAAATAGCTCATTATAACAAAAAGCCTCTCATCGAAAGCCATTGCAATTGCAGCTAAAGAGTGATTACATAAACACACATAGACGCATCTACTCGTACGCTCACATTTTGATTGGCCCATTCATTCGTGCTCAGCGCAAAAGGTCAACGCTGTAACCAAGATGAATAGCTCTTTGCTGTTTACAGTGTAATTGAGTGTTAACAGACATATTTCTGCTTCATTCTGCTCTCTGCATCATCTAATCAAACGTGAACTTCGATCAGCCACAGATTGAACCACGCTAGGATCATCTCTGTGCAGTGAAATGATTCGAACTCATGCATGTTGATATCAGATTTTAATAAAACTGAGGTGAGTGAGTGGCTTCCATTCCATTTATACAGTGCTACGTTCAGTCGCCGATAAGATCGGTTTTGGGAAAAGATGGAATGACTTTAAAATGGATTTCATTAGCAAGAACCTCAACCTGAAATATGAATGACAGGCGCTAATTGAAGATAAAGCAGGAAGCTTGGCCAGAGGCTGCAGTTTGGAGAAGGCCTCACCAAGGATCGGTGGTGGCTTCTGGGCCTAGCAGATCGCCATCATAACTTTGAGAGATGTTGAGCCAGAGAAAATGAAAGCAAAGAGTATGTGGTGCAAGCAGGCATTTGTAGAAATTTAAGTGTTTGGGGTCCAGCTCATGAAATTCAAATAAATTATTTTCAGGTCATCTAAGTAGTCATCCTTTTGACTCCTTCCTACCGTGTTACTTTCTGCTTCTTTCACACTTATGTCTGCTCTTTAGTTTCTTTTTAATTCCCTCTCCATTTATTGATTCACAATTTCTTGTCTAAGATTCTTCCTAATTTCCCTTTATGTTTCCTTTTCTCCTTTTTCCAAATTCTTCTTCTTTTTTCTTTCTCCTTTCTTTCCTTTTTATTCTTTCCTTTACACATCTTTCATCTTCTTTATCATTTCATTTCACCTGTTTCTTCTGTTCTTTCTTCTTTTGCCTCCTCTTTTCCACTTCCTTTGGTCTTTCCTTTGTTTTTTTATTCTCTCTCACTCCTTTTTTTCATGTCTTCCTTTTTCTTTACTCTCCTCAGTTTTCCTTATCTGCATTTTAAAATATCTTTCTTTTTCCCTTTTGCTCTTCTCCTCATCATCATTTTTTCCTGTCATATTTTGTTCTCTCCCACTTCCACATTCTTCCCTGACTACCGTAGTCTCTTTTCACTGCTTACTGCTTGTTTTTTTCCCCCCTAATCCCTTCGCTCTTTATGCTTTTCTCCTCACTGAAAGTCTCTTATTTCACTATGTCTCACTTTTCTCATGTGTCTTCTCCCCTTTTCCTTTTTTCTCTTCCTCTGTCTCCCTGCAGTTCCAGAGACCACATGAGCATTATCCTCCTTTCCGCTTCGGGACCGTCCCAAATGGAAGCACAGAGAGAAACATCCGCAGCAACTACCCCGACATGCACACCTACATGATGAAATACAACCAGAAAGGGGTGGAGGAAGCCCTAGAAAGCCTCAAAAATGGGTAAAGTTTTAATGACATTTTAAATATATTAGACATTTTGATAGGAAATTATATTTAATTGGTCCTCATCCAAGTGAAGACATAGTAATAATTATTAGAATTTGTATAGTACAGTTGAGATTTGATGCTTTTTGTGTCTATTTCTAAATTAGGCCAATCTGATGGGTGTATTTTTAGATTTAAAGTCATTTCTAGTAGAGCTTAATTTGTATAGAAAAGAGCTGTCGAGAATGCCAACTTCACAAAGGACCAGATCACTTTTGAAGAACTATACAGGTGACTTGGCACATTTTTTATATACCAGCTGTGTGCTCTTTAGGTTTTTTACTGATTTTCTTGGTTTCAGTCTGAAATGAAAATAGATTTTCAGACATCTATCTATCTTTTTTTTTAACCTTCAATTAGTAATGCAACTGCTGGAATGCGTTGTCAGTCAGTTCCAGACGTAAAAGGCTATCGACTTATGGACTGCTCTGAAATTCCACAAAAGCATTCACGGTGATCAGATGATGAAGTAATTGTATCAGATACTTTGGTGTCACGATCAAGTACAAGATAGATAGGAGGTTAATGTAGTGAGATAGATTCCATTAAATTTAGTGCAGGTATCCATGAGCCCAAGAGCATAAATCATAACTATTGTGTTGATCCCTTGACTTTTTAATCTAATGCAATGTCTTAACTTTAAACTTTATCCAACCAACTCATTTTTGTTGCAGACAGTCACTGTCTGCAGGGAGCAGATATTAACCCGTGAATACTTGCCTGTCATTGTGAACCCGTTGACATTACCTCTTTGCCCAAAGTGTTTTTTATCTTAAGTCAGCCTCACAGAGCCTCTAGCTGTAGCTTTGGGTCCTACAGTATCCTTGTATCCAGCAGCCTGGGTTTCTATTCAAGGCTTTTTCTGCGTGTTGTACGAGAGAGGCTGTCAACTGGCGCTAACACTTTTGCTTTGGCAGCATACTTTTAAAAAGCTGACTAAAGCTTCTTTTTGATGAATTTCTACTATCAAGCAAGATTCAAGCTAGATGATTGCTTTTCAAATTAACTGACAGTAATGTCAGACTAGAAGGCATGAATGTGGGCAGCAGTTAAGTAAAATACCATGTTCCTATTTGATAGGCTAAAATACCCCAAACCACACACACAGTACACAACTCAGCAAATACAAAAATGCAGTATTTAAAAACTGATTTTAATCCATTAAGGGAGAAATTCTATCCAAGCTGACGCTGGTGCTATGTGAGAAAATACACCGAACTGTTGTTGGAACATGAATTAACTGCGATTAACCTTTTTTTTTGTTTGTTTTAATTTAAGTTAAATGTCACTAGCCATACTTAGGCCTGATTACTGCTACACCTGTTGAAAAAGCATCATATTAAGCCACCATCTAATGACACTGAAGAACAGATGAGGAAAAAAGTCACTGACGTCTATTACTCTGCAAAGCAGTTTCTAAGGCTTTGATACTCCACTAAACCACGATGAGAGTGATTATCTACAAATGGAGACAACTTGGAGCAGTGGCTGGCTTAGCAAAGTTATTCCAAGAGCCCAGAACCACATCTAAGGATCTGCAGGCCTCACTGGGCCTGGAGAGACTGGGCAAAAATGGCATTCATGGGAGAGTTCCAAGTTTAAAACCACTGTTGACCAAAAAGAACTCAAAGCTCTTCTCACATTTGCCAAATCTTCAACATCCCTAAGAGTTTGGGGAAAATATTCTTTAGCCTGACAAGGCAAAACATTTTGGAAGCTTTGAGTCCTGACATGATACCAGCAGTCAGACATGGCTGTGGTAGTGCGATGGTCTGGGGCTGCTTTGCTGCTTCAGGATGCCATCATCAGTTCAATTCAATTCAAATAGCACCAAATCAAACAGTTGCCTTAAGGTGCTTTATTTATTAGGTAAAGATCCTACAATAATACAGTCAAAGACCACCGAGGAGAAAGCACTTGGCGACAGTGGGAAGGAAAAACTCCTTTTAACAAGATATAAACTCCAGCAGAACCAGGCTCGTGGCGGGGCGGCCATCTGCTGCCATCAGTTGACAGTTTTCACAAACACTTGATAGCAATTCTTGTCACAGCCAGGTTGTTAGTTACTTAGGTTTAGGAAGCAACTGCTTTTTCACACAGGACGAGGTAGGTTTGGATAACTTTATTCGCTTGATAAAAGAAGTCATTATTTTAAAAAAAACTACAATTTGTGTTTACTCTGTAATCTTTGTCTAATATTAAAATGTGTTCATGATCTAACACATGCAAATATGACAAATATGCAAAAAGAAAGAAAGAGAGAAATCAGGAGGACTAGGAGAGTTAGAGCAAATTTAGGCCGTGAAACACAAAGTGCAGGGGTTTCTGGAACAACTTCACCTACTTCTATGGTTCATTTGGATTCTAGGCTTCATCAAGGTGGAAATAAAATCATACAGAGAACATTTTAAGTAAGACATATGTATATACAGAATATAAAAATATCAAACAGCCACTACTCTTAAGATAATCTATTTGCATGCAGGAAGCTGGACGCCTTCATTTATGATGCTGCTGTTTTAAACTACATGGCCGGAAAGGATGAGGGCTGCAAACTGGTGACCATCGGCAGTGGGAAAGTGTTTGCCACCACGGGGTATGGCATCGCTCTGGAGAAAGACTCACGCTGGAAACGGCCTATTGATCTAGCACTGTTGCAGTTCCTTGGAGATGGTAGGCAAAGATCCAAATCTTTCATTTTAAAAAGTACATCTCGTACCTGCACACACTTGTACATTTTCCTCAACTGTAAATGTCTGTGTTTATTTCTGTCTCAGTGGCACACTGTATGTGCACCATGGATCTGGAGTCAGTCCAGTTCAGTGTGTGCTGTATCAGCAGGGAAGTAGGCTTACAGGGAAGAGTTAATATCCTGCAGAACAGCAGGAAATGCTAGGGATATGATTATCTCTGTGACACACTCACACACACATATATATACACGTCCTACCTACACATACTCACAAACACATTCACCATGGTGGCTGCCGCCGGTGTGGAGTTAATATCCTCCCTCCTCTGAGAGCTTAAGAGCATCCTCCCCACATACGCACACACTCACACTCACTCTGAGTTTTCCATGATGATGTAACTAACAGTGTGTTTATGGTCAACATACGGTAACTGGGTGATAAAATGGGCCGTGCTCCCTAGAGGCCGCTGGGGAGAGCTCAGCTCAAGAGGTGGCCACCTGTTCAGATACCTAGTGGGGTGGCTTATGTGGTAATGATATTTAATGGAGATATGTTCAGGGACCTTAAATTCTCTGACATAAAAAGGTGCTGTATTGGAATAGGGGAATGCGTTAACATGACCAGAAAAACAAAGAAGACAAAATATGCATATGTATAAAGCTTTTGTGTACACCTTATGCGTACATATTTTTGAGTTTTGGTCCAAAACTTTGTTGAATTCCGAAAAAATTTATAATTACCTAAATATACAGCATAATATGCACTTAATATCTCCCTTTATAATTCACCTATTCACATTAAATCTATACAGTATCTACACAGACGGAAATATTCAGTTCAGTTAGACATACCTGTTTTCCAGCCACACAGATCTCCCCTATATATGGTCAGCTCATAGACAACAGAGAATTAAGTTCCACCACCAAATGAATAAGAATTGCCACAGGTTTATTAAACTTAATAATAATCGTGATGAGTGTAAATTCATATCAGTGGTATAAAGCAGTGCATGGATGAGCTGGCAAGTGTGTGACATATGATGTGTGTGCGAAAAACAACTATAAACCAAATTAAACACACTCCAATCTGAGCACAACTCTCCCAGTAGCATCCCCACTATATAGGGTTAATTAATTTAATAGAAGAGAATCCCCAAAACATTTAATAATGCCCCAGACAACCCTTTGCCCTGTGACCAGGCCATTAATGTGGCCAGGGAAAGTGGCCAGGTGCAAATCATACAGTCAGTAGGGATCCACAAACCCAACAACTAGACTATATTTACTCACATTTTCCCCAAATTAAAGGTAGGAATATTGGACGAGCCCCAGTTGTTACAACTCCCAATACAGAATGAGTCATGACAATTGAATAATGATTATCATAGGTTAATTATGAGAAATTAAAATTCATGACATTTTATTTATTTTACAAAAGCTGTTTTGTAAAAATAAAAAAACAAACAAAACAAAAACAAAAACTTTTGCTCTTTTCTGCTCATGAACCTCTTACTAACTCTCATAAACCTTCATAACTTTTAGGAGACACCGAGCGCTTGGAGACAGTTTGGTTGTCAGGCATCTGCCAGAATGAGAAGAACGAAGTAATGAGCAGCAAGTTGGACATCGACAACATGGCAGGTGTATTCTACATGCTACTGGTGGCTATGGGCCTCAGCTTGCTGGTCTTTGCCTGGGAACACCTGCTTTACTGGAAGCTAAGACACTCCCTTCACAAGTCTCACAAACTCGACTTCCTGTTGGCCATCAGCAGGGTGAGATTTGCAAGTTTGTTAACTGATTTTTGTTGTTTTATTGCCTTCGTGGAAATAGGAGCAACAAAAACAGGCAGGATAGAAAGAAAGCAGGCAGCAAAAATCAAGCAGGAATTGGGATGGGATCACTGCTCATCGCATTTGTGCGCATCTGGTATGTTCTAGGGTTGCACTGTGGTCCAGTGAGGACACAGAAAATGCAAAAAAGATCCAGACATACATATTGAATGAATATATATAACGAATATATCACATATATTGAATTAAATCTTCTTTTTTAACAGTTGATGTCACTTTGGTACAGAGGATAATGCTGGGTTCCGACCTGATGGTTGGCTGGGGCCTTTATTTGTGGACTTTGCATGATTTCCCTGTGCCCACCTGGCTTTTTTCTGGGTGCTTAGGCTTCCTGCCTTAGGTTAATTGGCCGTATGTGTTGATGTCAGTGCGAACACCTGTCTGTCTCTGTGTTAGCCCTGTGATGGACTGGCGACCTATCCAGAGTATACCCCGCCTCTTGGCCAGTGTCAGCTGGGATAGGCTCCAGCCTCACTCTGACCCTGGCTGGATAAGCGATTAAGAAAATGGATGGATGGCTGTTATGTGCTCTAACCTCTCAGCTATCAGGTTGCCTCTTGTCAGTTGATTAAGTTGTTTTTGTGAGAGAGCTGGGTTGTTTATGCATCCTCGGTTGGTTTGATAACTGATTGCATGATTTACAGAAGGGGGATTGAGAAATTGCCTCGCTGATTTTTGCATTGATCATTTAGTTAAGTGACTGATTGGCCCCCTGTAATTTGATTAGTTGTATAACAGCTTGCTGGAGAGATTGAAAGACTGGCTGGTCGATTACTTTGGCTCTAAGTGGTTGGTTGGTTTTTTCTTCATTTACCATGTTGTTTTACATGAAGTGGCTTTTATGTGATGATAAATTAATGCAAATGGCTGTGTATTTGCATGTAATTACATTGTGTTATTGAAAGGCCTTGTTATAATGTTAGCTAAAATGGCACAGTATTCTTATTAAGAATGAGAGGGGAGGGGAGAGACAAAAAAGGATGAAAAGCAGCTCTAATTCCAATGTTTACTCAGCATTCAACTTTGATTGCCTAATGTTCAATTAGCCTAAATCACTACCCAGTTTGTTGATGCGGTTGTTTTGGAATGTGGTTATTGAGGCAAAATGCTCTGGCCTCAGTTACAGCCAGGAAATGTCTATGGACTCCAGCCTCCTCTACTGTGTAATCATACCATTATGCCTGGATCTGGGTTTTATCAGATTAACGGCTAAATGACTATCTGATCATTAATCCATATGGGGCGGCCCCAAGGACCAAATTAAATTTGGCTCTTTCAGAATGTCTCAGCTAACTGTAAGCAGAGAACAGTCATGGGATTTGGCTCTTTGTTTGTCCATGCAGTTAGAGACAGTTTGTTCTGTAAGGGACTTTATGCATGTGTCCTCATGTGCCTCTATTGGTTCAATCCTCTCAGCTTAAACAGTTTTTCTTTGGGTTCGGGGAGAATGCATAATGAACTGGTGACTAAGACTTGCCTCGGTGACAAGATATTAATGAAATCTATTTTTATGCCAATGGGATGTTTAGTAGTTAAGAGGTGGGTCATCACTCTAGGATGGGGGAAATCTCATCTGTCAAATTGTTCCCAATGGGGTGACCCAAAGTTAAACAGTTTGTGGCTAACCAGTGATTTAATTACAAATGATTTCTTGATTTATTACTAAATTCGGTTTTCTTGTCTATTGAGTCTTTCTTATCTATGGCAATTGAGAGAAGTATTGCAGTATAGACAGTAGACATCTGGATGTGAGCAGAACGGTAGCTATTCTTCCTGCTGTGACAGATGAAGCTATGGCTGGATATGTGCCATTGATTCAAGCTGTGAAGGATATATCCAGCTAGAATAGGACTAGTACTATTTGAACCTGTGATGCTTCCCTCAGATGTGCTACCAACATATGTCAGCTTAGCAACCAATCCACAGCTACAGCCAGAATCACTGACATCATTAAGAGGAGACGCTGAGATGGAGGTGGGTTGCAAAGTTGCTTGCAGACACACCACAGCTGAGAGTAGCCTAAAGCAGCTTCAGTAGTGTGCCCTATGTGAGATTTACCAATTCCATCGGAGAAGCTTATCAGTGGATCAGCCAAGACTGTTGCAGAGATTGACTCCTTGAACCCTGCCTGAACCACCACTATGTTCACTGTTTCTTCCTAATATTAGAAACACAGACAGCAGTTATAAACAAGGGTTCACCAACTCTCACAGTAGTTATAACCAGCAGTGTTCTATTATAACACACAAAATTGTATTATAATGCAGCTCAGCCTCTCTAAATAGATCAGATGAAATACAAACATATAAAAGAAACAAAACAGTATTTCAAGGTAATGCCAAAGTAGTCCTTAAAAAGATCTTTGGGGTCAAAGAATTTTTCTTACTTCTTGTCTTCATTCTGTATTTGTTTCTCTGTCCCTATCGTTTATCTTTCAGGGTATTTACAGTTGCTTCAATGGAGTGGAGGATACTGGGCGTTCGTCTGGTTTGGCCAAACCTGACTTGACCTCCAATTACGCTCAAGCAAATATGCTTAAGATGCTTCGAACTGCCAAGGATTTGGTCTCCACTGCTAATGTAGAGAGCTCCCTGGACAACGCCACCAAGACCATTGAACAGCTGAGTCGACATGGTGGCAGCTTGCCTGTTCGTGTTCCACAAGTTGCCACAGAAGCTGTACCAGCAGGGTTTGCTTACATTACAGAGAACCATTGCTCTCTTCCTCAGCGGTCTCTAACCCCACCTCTGACTGCTGTAACCTCTCTGAAACAGCAGAGGGGTGTGAGCAGGCCCACACCATTGCGCTACACACTACCAACACGCTCTACTTCATGTCTGTATGACAGACCACTTCCTGTTTCCAGCCTCAGCAGTCCCCACTTGGCTGTTGGAGAGCCACTCCCTCATCAACACCCACACCACTACCAAACCACCGGGAGACTCTATGTAGACACCCACTCACACTCGTCCTTCATTCCCTGCACCGACCTCCAGCTACCTGACATCTACACCTCTCACCCAGCCTCCTCACCCCAAAACCAGCATGTCCAAGTGGGGTTTTCCCGACGGAAAAGGAGGTCCAAGAGTTTTCAGTTTGACGATGGGGATGTGGAGAGGAGAACACATGGGGAGCAGGAACAGAGTGACAAAAGTCCTGTGTGTCTGAGTGAGCTTAAAGTCAACCACCTCCAAGACAACCACATCTCGTCCCCGAGCGTTGACAATATTTACACAGGGGAGACGATGCCTCCGCGTGTAGAGAACTACGGCTCTTGGCCACCGGAGGACCTTGTTCTGAGAGGCAGACGCAGGCACAGACGCCCCTCTTTTCTTAAAGCAACATGGGGTAGCGAGCAGATCCACCAGCTTGATGAATCCCAGTCTTCCCTGTCCAGTCAATCACCTTCAACCCTTCCAGACCTCTTCCCATGTATTCTTACTCAAACCACACCTGCTAAGGCATACAATCCTGCACATCTTCGAAACAACCTGTGCCTCCCAAGGAACCAGGCCTACCTCCACATAAGGGAGGACCAGAGGAAGCCCAATGGGCGTAAGGGCCAGCGGCTGCGCTACTCTCACTCCACCCACCTACCAACATATGGAGAAGCAGTGCAACATGGGACTGGGATAGGGCGGGGCGTGGTACGGAGAGCCACCAGCTTGCTCAGCAGACAGTATGCGCATTACCTGAACTCATACCCTGGACTCCCCCTCTACCATGGTCCCCTGGACTTGCAGCACCACAGCCAGACTGCTAGCAATCACCCAGGGTCCAGCCCAGTTTGCCAGCTGTTGGCTTGTGGTGGTGGGCGATGTGGGGGGCAGCGGGCTCTGCTGTACCAGGACAGTGTGTATGGAGCCTACGGGGTCTATCAGGGGTCGCAGACTGGATCAGAGGCTCAGGTAGGTCAGGGAGCAGTGGGGCAGCCTGTGGGGAGCCCCTGTGTACTTAGACCCTGGCGACGGGTGTCCAGCTTGGAATCTGAAGTTTGATCGGAAACCTCTAGGACCTCAAAATGTGAAAAATGTGGTTATACAGTCGACAGGAAAAACATTACCACTGTGGAGAGAGTTTATTGGTTAGATTAACGTGAAAGGGTAAAGTGTGTGATTTAAAGTAACTGTTGATTTTTTATGTGACTTTATGTGGTAAAGAAAAAAAGTTTTGGCTCGCCAAATTTTACGGATATGTTGAACTGACGTGATAATCAGTACAGAAAGAAGACTGCACTGTTACCAATATATCCTCAAGAAAGCTACAGAAATCTGAAGTTGACAGGTTTAACCCACTTGCTGCTTTCTTATGAACAACGCTTGTGTGTTTTCTGTGCTTCAATGTGCACCAAAATTTACAACAGTCTATGGTGTTGGCGCATGGTTAAACTATAACCAGAGTTTTCATGCTGTGTGTGTTGTGTATATTTTATTGTGGATGGTTGGGATTTAGTCTTGGGTGTCGAATAGATGGACTATCTTTAAACACAACCACCAAAAACAAGCAGCCATTGTAGCAAGATATTTTAAGAGAGATGCAAAGCAGACGTGGAGAGTTTTATCCCAACATGAAACATTCAGTATTAAAATGCTTTTATTCCAGAAACACAAAGCAGCAGCAGTTTTCTAAACTGAAGTAATAATCATTTTGAGACAACTGTTATTTTCAGGTAACTTAATTAAATATTTATAATGTTTTGGAGCTAAAATCTTCACGTCTTCATTTAGTGATGAGTCAGACAAGGGATTGACTATGTGAAAGCAGTCCATGTGAACACAATCTGCAAACTGGTGATAGCGACAGGACAGGATTGACCGGCACTAGGTGTCTTAAACTATGGACTCTCGTTCCTCGCTGTGTCTCACTGTGAGGCTACAGTACAGCACAACAGCGCACAGGGCCTGACATTAAATAAATTCTATATCCTAAATACTATATCAATATAGAGAAATGTGTTAATTGAGGCTGTTAGTGTCATATTCATGTATTCTACATATGATAGAAATTTATAGTCACTCTTTTTCTAAATACACCTCTGGCACATTCTGAGTTTTTCTTTTTGTAAAGCTGTCGCTGATTTATTGAAACATTTGTTATTACTGTATTAACTCTACAGTTGGCCTATATTACAATTTTCATCACTCCCTCTTTTCCACTCTTTTATATTCCCTCATTGTCCCTATTTCCCATCTCCTCTAACTGTTTAATGATCAAATTTAAATGAGGTAATTGAAAGCTATTCTAGTATCTATATTACCTGGCTCCCTCACCCTGTAATTAATCACTTAGACCAATTAAAGAGCCTTTTTGAAAGAATACGCATGTGTGCTTCTTCTTTGTTGCTCCTTGTATATATATGTATATATATCTATTTTGTTGAGAAAAATTAGTATTTTAATAGAAAATGCAAGCCTTAAAGCCATATCACAATATTTTTGGAAGCCTGATACATTCTAATTGATTCATGCCAGCTAGATATGCAAGATAGATCAGACTACTAATATCACTCTCATAGTTGTATGACCTTAATTCTTCACAGCATCATATAATACGGCTCCTTCAGGTTACACAGAATAAATATATTCACTATTATGTTAAGGCGGACAGACTGCGAACCAAAGCCTAACTTTTTTTTTATGCACCAAATATTTATTTAAGCGTTTTGTGCTCAATTTATGAAAACAGGCACTGTCTCTGGAAAGTTTTGATGGTCGATGGGAATGCTGGGAAATGTATCACTTGTACTTCCTTACTTAGCTTCCTGTCATTTGTAGAAAACGCTCGTGAACCGGTTGACGTCAACAATGCAATAATTTGTTTATAGTAAATGTCGTCAGCACAGTGACAGTATGTGTAGCAGGCAAAGCAAAAATATAATAGTGATCAAAGGAGGAAGGAGATAAGAGAGCAGGGTAAGTATGTCACCAGGACCTCGGATTTGAGTTATCAGTGACTTTGCTGTGACAAAAGATCAGGTTCTGAGGGGTGAGTACTGTTTTTGTAAAGAAGTGAAATGTTTTGACCACTTATATGTTGAAAATATACACACATGTCATAGTGTGTGTGTACCTAACAGAGATTTTGTGGTAGATTGTGAGGCAAAGCTAAGTGCCTGCTGATCAATCCACTGTGTCTTAATTCAGACTTCTCTGTAAATACACTAAATACTTACAGCTGGATAGTGCTTGAATTTTGACACAGCAGCATCATCTTAAATCACAACTGCAGCGTTGATCATGACTTTTCAATTAGCTTCTGTATTTGAAACTTGCCAAACCTCTGATCACATATCAAATATCAATACATATTTCTGAAATAGAAAATACAATTAAACATACAGAAATATCAAACAATGGCACAACACTCATGTCTGATAACTAAGATTGATGAGAAAATATACAAGTTAGAAAGGACAGGAAAAGACAGACCAGCGGACGAAGATGAGGATCTGGTTGCAGATCAAAGCCTCCGTCTCTGATCTTGTCATATGGAGGTCAATCATCTGGTGCAGCATCCGGGAGGAATATCCTTTTGGTGTTTGGGTCACATGTCAGCTGGTGACACAAATAAAAGGCAGAAAAAAAAAGATAGCATCAATTGGCAGTGATGTTCTTCTTTCACTTCTAATCTACTGTCAACTTGTCAACTTTTGACAAGATTTCTGTCAGGGTTTACCAAACCTGACAGAGTGGCGATCATGGCATGCTGTTAACTCTCCAGTAACCCCTGCCTGAAGCAAATTCAAGCAAAGATAACATACCTCAGTCCAAGGTGACCTTTTACTCCATGCTGTTGTCATAACGAGATAAGACTCCATTGAGGAAGCCGGATGAGTAATGTTGGGGAACCCAAACATTGAGCACTATGATTTTTCCATTACTCTCTTCTTTGTTATTGGAGCATTGCCTTAAATTGGACCATAATATTGATTTAATCCTCTTCTCTGCTGCTGATCCCATATTTTTAGCATTTGAAGTAATTGGACTGCTTTTCATCCTAGAAGATCAGAAAGAGGCTCAGCGGGCTTTGGTAATTATGTAATTAAGACATGCTTTTTGGCCCAAGATAAAAAGCCTGGATTTGAACAGGTGAGGTGGATTTTATCTTTTTGGGTACAACTATCTGATAGCATTGTTTTGCAAAAGGAAAGTATAGTTAGAAAGCGATGCCCATCTCTGTATCATAAAGAATCTATGTCATTATTTTCTTTTGTTGGTGAGAAGGAAAAAATGGATGCTTCTGAATTTAAACTTGTAATCTATGAAGTGGCAATGTATACAGTGGAGTATGATGTTCTTATGCTAATAAAAACAATCTAAATATAGCACAATCTAAAAATCATCTTCAGATGGAGGTTTTAAGAACTGTACGTTTCACTTCTTTGTTACCGTTACATTCCCCTAAAAGGGTCCAGGCGATGAGGGAAAGTAACAAAAAGTGGGTCAGAAAAGGAGATGGAGGCAAAATGGTTAAATTAGAGTTTTATTCAAGTTTCTATTAATTATGAACTAAGAGACGGACAAACCGCTGTCACCATTTAAAGAAACAAAAACTCAAGCGTTGGTCAGTAAACTGAAAAGTCAAAAAAAAGGGTTAGTAACCAAACACTCCTCTCCACTGAGCAGGAGCAAACAATCACCAAAACACAACTCACTAGCTGCAACCACTCACATGGCACTCTGGCACCAGAGCTCACCTTTCTCTGCCCTTAAATACCTTTAATTGCTGATGCGAGTCAGCTGTACAAAAGAAAAAGGTGGCACCTAAGGCAGGAGAGAAGGTAGGACACACCCCCTCCCATAAATACAAACCCGTGGTTTGTCAAATGGTTCTACCTGTTACGATAACCAAAACAATTCATCAAATCCTTAACCGTTGCATCACCAAATCGCAGGCTTTCCACCTACCAAACCCCATAACAACGGTTATGCATCGCCTGCGGAAGCTGCCAACCCCATCTCAATGGGTTCAAAACACTGACTGAGGGTGGCCCCAGACCCTCAAAACAATGTCCCATGTGATAGCCAGGGCTTTTTTTGAGCCATCACATGTGGAGAACCCAGCAGGCAGCCAGAAGACCTTACTGAAACAGTTTTCAGATTATTCCTCAGGTCAGGGGTACAGGCATGTTTGTTAGCCAGGTGTGCGGGTCTGAGTGATGGTGTTATACACAATCTGTCCCCTGCAGGTCATTTTGAGGACCTGAGAAATGGTCAACCAGCAGCAGCTCAGGGTTAGTTGACCTCTGACAATGACCAGGGGATGCTCCAAGTGTAGCCTTTTACTAGGCCTGGCAACTTTGTCAGTTTGGGAACCACGACTGACTTTTCTCAAAGCAGGCCCCATTTGCCCCATTTGAGTGTGCTTTCTGTTTGAATTTCAGATTCAAACAGTTAACAACAAGGTGTCCAGGTTTGTGGCAGAAGAAACAAAGCTTTGTTTTGGGTCTTGAAACCACAACTTTTTCAGCCTTGCTAGCTGGCTCACTCCTAGCTCTCCAAGATGTACTGTGGCGCAAAGGGACATCACAACCCACAGTATTTGCTTTACAAGTCAGCTTAAACTCATCTGCCAGGGTGGCAGATGGCTGTAAAGTGGAAACCCTCTGTTTACTTAAGCAATAGACTCAGGCACTGCATTCTTAAAGTCCTCCACCAGCACAAGCTCACGTAACGACCCCACATCGTTAACTTGGCTTGCAGAACACCACCTATCAAAGAGCTTTGCCTTCTCCCTAGAGAAGTCAAGGTAGGACTGACCCTATGCCAACTCCAAACCTCGAAAATGCTGCCTATAGGCCTCAGGTACAAGTTCATAGGCTTGGAGGACGGCACTTTTAATCTTTTCATAAACTAGGCCGTCCTGCCTAAACAGACCAGAACAAGCTTCCTGAGCTTTACCCGTCAATTTACACAGCAACATCACCCCCCACACGTCTTGAGGCCATTGCAGTGCAGTTGCTATGCGTTCAAATGCAATGAAGAAGGTATGAACACTGGACTCACAGAAAACTGGAACCAGGTGGATGTCATTGCTCACAAACGAGCCTCTAGACACCTGTGCACTGATAGCTGCATCATCCATTTTGAGGGCGAAGAAGGCTTAGCAAACACACCCCAATTAGGTCACCACCACACCCCTCTGCCAACTCAGAGGCTACCCAACAATTAACAGATTAATGGTAAACTACACAACTTACTTTAACTGACCAACTTGCCTCTTGCAGCATACACATTAAACAAATACAACTTACCCAGTTCTTAAGCACACCAAACTATACCTACCCATCTTCTGGAGTGTGCTGGGCTCGAGGCAACTTGAAAAGCAAAACTTCAGCAACCGGAGACCTGAATTGCCTGCCCCCAACAGGGAACTTATCCCCACCCAGGATTACTCCAAAAACAAAAAAAGGCAAAACAACAAAAGAGTGCCCGAAGGAAGAACTTAAAAGCTCAGCTGGACACTCACCTAACTTAACTGGGAAGGTGTATTTCTATTCTTCTCAAAAGGCAACACGACCGTTACATAAAAGCAGGAAAAAAAAAAAAACAAACACCACTAATTTCAAACTCCCTTTTCAGATCCCAGACGAGCCCCCACTTGTTATGTTCCCCTAAAAGGGTCCAGGCGATGAGGGAAAGTAACAAAAAGTGTCCGGGTCAGAAAAGGAGACGGAGGCAAAATGGTTAAATTAAAGAGTTTTATTCAAGTTTCTATTAATTATGAACTCAACCGTTGGTCAGTAAACTGAAAAGTCAAAAAAAGGGTTAGTAACCAAACACACTCCTCTGAGCAGGAGAAAGCAATCACCAAAACACAACTCACTAGCTGCAACCACTCACATGGCACTCTGGCACCAGAGCTCACCTTTCTCTGCCCTTAAATACCTTTAATTGCTGATGCGAGTCAGCTGTACAAAAGAAAAAGGTGGCACCTAAGGCAGGAGAGAAGGTAGGACACGCCCACACAGGCAACTTCAGGAGGCCCTGCTAGGGCCGTAACAGTTATACATTATCATCTGGAAGAGTTTCTCCATTCTGCTGTGGGATTTATGTAACTGTAACACATTGGCACCACTCTCTTTTTTGCCAGTCTTTAACTCATGATAAATATAAAAAATATGCCCATGTTGACATTTTTTAGTTGTTAGTGAAAAGTTTCAACTATTGCATGAATATAACTAATTAATATCTAACCTTAAGATGACTCATAAAAACAACTTTTTTTTCATTGAGTCTAAATTTTAAATTGTCCCGATCTTAATCATCAAATGTATGAGTTGTTATGCATGTATGGATCTAAAGAAAAAGCTGAAAATCAAAGTCATGCTCTGGGACTCCAACAAACCACAGAGAGAAACACTGGTGAACCTTCGTAAAATTGATTGGACTACCAAAATTACTCCAAGAGCCCAACACATACAAGAGGTCACAGAAGAACCCAGAACAACATTTGAATTTTTTGATCTGAATGTCTCACTTGACAAAAAAAATTAACGCAGCATTTTATAAAAAGAACATCGTACTAACAGTTAAACATGGTGGACGTAGTGTGGTGGTCTGGGGCTGCTTTGCTGTTTCAGGACCTGGACGACTTGTTATAATTGATGGAACCATGATTTCTGCTGTCTACTAGAAAATCCTGAAGGAAAATGCTTTGAAGCTTAGCCTTACTTGTGTTATTCAGCAAGACAATGACCAGAAACACAAAAGCAAGTCTCCTCTGAGTGGCTAAAAAGACAAAATGAAGATTTTGGTGGGGCCTAGCCTAGTCTGGACTTAAATCTGACTGTGAGGCTTTGTTGGTTCGAATAGCTTTTTTCCCCTAATAACTGAAATAATTTAAAAACTGCATTCTGTATTTGTTACTTGCATGTGAAAAAGAAAATCTTCACTGGACTCTTTGCAGTCGAAGTAAAACTAAGTAATCACATAATTAAGTAACTTGCAGAACCACCTTTAGCAACAATAACCTTAAATAATTTTTTTTAAGCGCACTCTTCTTACAGTTCATTGAGGTTTTCAGACATTTGTTTATAGACATTATTCTAAAGGTACTGCATAGCATTTCAATCAGATTGAGATCTGGAGTTTGACTGGACTATTGCAACATCTTTATTCTTTACTTTTTTAGCCATTCACTTATAGATTTGCTTGTGTGTTTGGGATCATTGACGTGGTACATGGTCCATTTTGTCCAAGCTTTAGTTGACTGACCTCACATTTGAATCGAGAATAAGTTGGAATACGGAGGAGTTTACTGTCAACTCATCGACTGCTGGGTGGCCAGGTCCTGTGGCTGTAAAACAAGCTGTAATCATCACCCCTCCACCACCGTGTTTGACAGTCAGTATGGCCTGTTTGTGCTGATATATTGTGTTTTCACCAAAGATGGTACATTATGGCCAAATTTTTTTTTAGACAGATTAAGCTTTTTCCTGGAAATCCTTCACAAAAGAAAACAAACCTATATATTTTTAGTCTTTTTATAACTGCACTGTTATTAATTTTAACATTTAACATACTAACTGAAGCCTGTAGGGTCTCAGATGTAGCCCAGTATCACATAGTCTGATCTTAGGGTGAATTTGCTGGGACGTTCACTGCCGCGAAGTTTGCGACATTGCGTTAACTCTGTCAAAACCACAGCTTTCACATAGAGATGGTCACACTTGTCGATGATCAGTCATTTGATCATTTTTAATTCCAACAATTCTCTTCTTTTTAACAAGTCATATGTCTTTGTATACACAAACAGTGCAGGCTGCGACACTTGCTCAATCCACTACTGTGCCTAAGGACAGCAAAAACGGCTGCAGACTCTTCTGTTTTGTTGTTGTTGCACAGCATGCAAAGGCTGGCACAGCAAGCAGATAATGATAATAGCCACAGAATAACTGTGAGAGTCACAGTACAGAAAATCATTTCAGCGTTTTACTTGAGTGCTTTAAATTTTAAAAAAAAAACTAAAAAAAAAACACAGTCATTTGCATAACTTGAGGTGACTAAATGCCTGGAAACTGGGATGTATTCCAATGTATGTGTGTGTGTCTATGTGTGTCTCTGTGTGGCTGTGTCTTGATTACATGTGTGCAGGGGCTCCATCAGTAGTGATGAAGGACCTGTCCTGCCAAATGATGAAAGATGTGACTCATGCATATGAAAACATCAATGGAGCACCTGGGACAGGCTGCAGACGTCACACACAGAGACCAACACATTGACATGT
Organism: Etia nguti; assembly: GCA_015106755.1. NCBI lineage: Eukaryota > Metazoa > Chordata > Actinopteri > Cichliformes > Cichlidae > Etia > Etia nguti. The sequence continues at coordinate 19,324 of VUQG01043932.1, read as the reverse complement.
TTTTAATATGAAGTACTTGCACAACATTTACACATTCAAATATTTTTTTTCCATCTACAAATACATACCCACACACATAAACGTATGGCATCACAATCCCAGACACGGATGAAAGGGGAGGGAAGCACATGAAGAAATGAAGAACAATTAGGCACCTTTAACAGCTTGCTGATTTAATTTTCATGTCAGGACACAGTAGTCTATAAAGACCACCCTTGAAGGTAAAACATTATTCATCCATTCATCTTGTCACTCGCACTGACACACCTCACTTCACACTGGGATGTTCGACTCGTTCATCCAGTGTGTAAATCTGCTTGTTTATGACCTCTTTTTAAATAAAATTAATGCCAAGAAGCACAAACTGAATCTGGCAGCCCAGTTAATTTTTAATTATGCATATGCTTTTTTTTTTTTAATATACGGATATAAACAAGCAGCAACCTTGACAGGGTCGACGGCCACAACGTCTGGAGTCACCAGAGAGCCGGAGTCCGGTCTCCTCACACCTCCCGCTTGCGAATAAATTGCTTCACATATCGTGGCAACAGCTCCAGATGCTCTGAGTCACCTTGAGACAAAAGGCTGGCCTGCCCTCCCTGATAGGTGAGAAGAAGGAAAAGGGAAGAGGAAGAGAGGATGACATGAGAGGACAAAATGTGTGGGTAAAAATGAAGAGAAGGAAAAATATTTGGAACAAGAGTTGAGGGGAGGAAAAAAAGAGGGTCGAGGGAAACGAGAGATGGCAAAGGAGATGGCTGAGAATTGTCACAGGAGGAGAGACAGAAAGTTATAAGCGAGGAGGAGGGGACGAGATGAGGCGGCTCTGCAAGGAGATGGAGAGAATAAGGGAGGGGAGGTGGAGGGAATGAGGAGAGATAGAGTAAAGGAGGAGAAGGATAAGAGAAAAATATTAGGACAGCTGATATGAGAACAGGTGGGAAGTGTGCAGGAGAGCAAAGAGAGGTAAGGAGAGATTTATTTCTCTGTGTCTGACAGAGGAAGGATTATCATTTGAATTGCAGGAAGACGATGAGGAAAACCAGGAAAATATGGAAAAAAAAAACCTTCCAGTAAAAAGATCCCAAGCATCTTCAAATCTTAGGTGAAATTACAGCTGCGTGAAAGAGTACAATTTTTTAATGATGGCCTTATTAAAATTAAAGAGAGATACACAAGCACCGAAAAACAACATCATTACTATGTCGCTGGCATACGTACATGCAAGAACGTGCTGTAAATGACAGATGCTCTGGTTATTTTGACTTTCGCTTTCATATTAACTAAATCATCAAAGCAGTACAGCATTCTGAGTGTGACAGCTGTCTGTGCATATGAGGACATGTTTTATTGTGCTACAGTATGCAATTAAACTTTGAATTTGAGACTTCGGGGGCGTGTTTGTGCGTGAATGTGCAGGCATGCAGCAGCTCCTGCTGTATCCGAGACGAGACGATTGGATCTGCCAGCCGGCAGGAACGTTAATTACTTCAGCAATCTTCAGGCTCACTCCCCACAATCACTCCCATCTTTGGGAGGGGAATGAGCTCGGCCATTCAGGAAGGCCGAGGCTGTGATGTAAATCTGTTTTGAGGGAGAAGGAAATCAAATAAGCAGAACAATACAGATGGAGGCCAGAGCACGTTTCGATGTGCAAGTTTCGTTTTGGCTTTAAAAATTAAAATTTTGCTTTTGCTTTCTGTAACAGCTGGTACAATTATGGACAATAAATGCTTTGGTGTAAAAGTGAGCTCTTCTGTTTGTTAAGTTGAGATTAATTTTGATCAGGGAATTTTAAACACAGAGATATGTAACTGAATAAGACTTATGTCAACCTAATTAACAGATCAATTATCTAGTTTTTAAACAAACTACTGAAATGCATTTTCTTCTCTGCTTTTAATCATTTTTAACCAAAGTAGGCTGCTTGTCCTTTTTTCTTCAGACTAGGACTGACTCTTGTAAAGTGAGTTGTCATGTTGTCTAAACACACCCACACTTGCTTTGCAGGATGTAAAAATCTTTTGCTGTTTATATTAACCCCATTAAGCCCAGACTCCTTGTTACCACTGCTCATAAAAGAGAAAAAGAAGGAAAAAAAAATGCTGCCTGTAAACATAATCTCGGCAACAGTTACACTTCTTACCAACCCAAATGAGTATTAGATAAGAAACAAGTAATTTCTAGGAGACACGGTTGAAAAATGGTAATGTGGTTCCATGTCTTGCACTTCACATGGCATTTTCCTCAGCTTCTTATTGATCAGCCAGATTTTTCATCCCTTCCAAACTGTCACCAATATCTATTAGACCAGAAGCTCCAATCCTGAGGCACACCAGTTTCTCAATGAGATTTTTGGGGAGTAATTTCAGTGTAGCACATCAAGGTCTGGGCTGTTTGTATAGCCTATATATCATCAGATGCAACCTCAACAAGAAACACAGAGGTAAACACAGAAGCTCAGCTCCAACTTGTCTGAAGAATAAATCAGCTCTGTGGAAGATCTTGATTTTCTCACATGAAAGCAGCAGCTGTGATTAGCAGGTGTCACGCTGCTGACATCCTGTGAACAACAGTATAAAGCGCACACTGTCGCCTCTCCTCTTGTCCTTCCAAGGTGACAGCTCCTGGGGTGTTTTGGCAAAGATTACTTCAGCAAATTAACAAAGCCTCACCATGAGCCGCCAACGGCACAGCCAAGGAAACAGGCCCCACATCCTGCCAGGAAGACACATAACTACACATGCACATACACACACACTGCAGGCTACAGAAGCCCAAACCATAGCCCTCTAATTAACCAGTCCCACCCTCCTGACCTAGTAGCTGTGAGCAGCCTTATTATCTTCAACATCTTTTTCCCTCTATGAGTCTTTTCCTCCTCCACTAATATGATGTAAAGTCCTCCTGGTGGAGGAGCCCAGAATAAGAAGAAAGATATCGATCAGGGTGTTGTTAATGATGGGACTTCAGAGCTGTTGATCCCTTTTAATGCATCAGTGTGTGATGGTTTCACAGCTGGAAATGGGACAGAACAGAGTTCAGCGCCTTTCTTTGACATCCACTCAAAAACTCAGCTGTCTTCTTTTTAAAAGTTTGTTTCTATCTTTTTTTTTTTCATACTTAATTTAGTGATGTTGTGCGTGTCACTCCCTCTGCTGGCTTGTACAGTAGGTGCGATGGAAGGCGATAGGAAATGAGAGGATCATCAGCAAATGTAGTTCAGTGGGTTTTCTCCCTGTCAGATCGACGTGTCCATTCCTTGCACTCCATCCTACATTTGGTGGTTGTGTTTTTGTTTATTATTTTTAATGCATTCACACTTGCTGGACCTGGGCTCCATTTTTCTACCTGCGATGGCACCAGAGCTGTTCATAACTGTAGTTTCACCAACAATCATGACAACGGTCTGAAGTTTCCCTCCATCAAAGAGCTCTAAAGACAAGTTTGCACGTTGTTTTCTTCTTTTTTTCTCATTAGCGTAAGCTCCGGTACAAGTTAGCTGGAGCTAGAGAATGTAGAGGTATGTTTTTTTTTTAAACAGAAACATTAAATTATTTGTTCTTTTTTGCACATTGAATGCTAGCTTAATGATTGTGTCATTCATTAGACATCACTTTTTGATATGAAAAGTGATTATGCCATGTTGGCAAACTGATATATTTAATCTCATTAAGTAAACTAAAAAGATAAGAGTGGAGGATATTGTTTATATAATAAATAGGATATCACTATAGAATTCACTGTATGTTTATATTCAGCTAAATGTATATTATTAAGGTTGTATATTGGTTTTTACTTGCTGATTTGGCTTTAAATCTCATTGAAATTATGGCTCCCTGCAATGCTCAGGTCCTTATATATATATATATATATATATATATATATATATATATATATATATATTTATGTTTTATTTT
>VUQG01043932.1:0-15384 GCA_015106755.1 Etia nguti | reverse complement strand
TATATATATATATATATATATATTTATGTCATATCATGTTAGAAGGTGGTTGTAAAACAATATAATGTTGTCATGATATCTAAATATTCAGTCTTTGTGGATATAAATGAGATGTTATTGTCATGAAAGTGACAATGATAATGATATATTTTTATAAAATTATCCGTGTATAAAAAATGGGTCAGTATAACCTGTTAGGTGTTTCCTAGGCAACGTGATGACATCATAATATCAGACGTAGATAAAAAAAAAAATCCTCAGGAAAAGTGGTAAGAGTGAAATAACAGTAAAGTAAAAACACTTGTTTCCATTAACAGCAACTCCTTTCATAGTATTCCTATTCGATGGATTGCAAATAATATATTAATTGTAGCATATTTAACAAAACAAGCAACCCATATTTTCAAACCAGAACATATGGCTTTTGTGTAAAGGCATAAAAAAAAAAATCACACCAGCAAGAGGAAATGGGAAAAACATATGATGTATCCTGAGTTGAGAAAAGTCCATTTCAGTTTGCACCCCTGAGGAAATCACCCGAGATGCGGCAACTATTAGAAATTTGGAACGATGATTCCGGCCCAGTGGGTACAGGGACACAGCGACCTTTCTCAGGACCACGTAAACAGTCTGTCATCACATGGACTCACTCTCGCCCTAACTCGTATGTTTTGTTGATAGAAATTGTTTTTAGGCGTGAGTCAATAGATGGCAGGGGCAATTTGTGTGATTGTTGGTGAAATGAACACAGCCTTGTTGGCCACTCAGGATTCAGACTTTGAGTCAGCTGTCTTCCACAGAGGCTTAATGTCATCTTACACATTTGGGTAAAAACATTTCCTCTTCTTCTGGCTACACACAATGCATTTCAAATATCTTGTCAGGGTTAGCTGGATACTTTAACTTGTCATTTTAAAGAAAGTCAAGAAATGTGTTTCTTATGCATCACTCTAAGAGTACATAGAGTTCATCACAAAGGTCAACAAGCAAACAACAAGCTGCTGTAGAGTTGCTACTTGTCACCTTCCAGTTACATTCTCAGAAGCTTCTCTACTGACTTGATTTGTTACATGGAAACCACAGAAGCAGAAGTAGCCATGCAAAGATGAAAGGTGTACCTCACATTCAGTCCCCTGTATTATTAAACCTAAAGTGTTTAATAATACAGTTGTTAGGGTCCAAGTAAGTCACCTGCAAAGGTGAAATTTTGACTAGGTGAACTGTATGCACTGCAGCATTATCAACTGTGCATGCACAAAAAAGTAAACGTGCTATCAACACATGTGTTATTCTGCTACAGCCCAGAAATTTCAACCTAAATTGTTATCAGATTGAAGAGAGATTATTTCGTAACCTGTACAGGTGCAACATGCAGATTAATAAGTAACTAACTACACTATAAAATAGTAGAGCTTCAATTACCTAAATTTGAGAACACAATTAATGGATGATCTGTATCACACAGCAGGTCATTTTAGTTGTCACAGTTCAACAGTGTTGAGTGTAACGTGTTCCAAAGTCAGTTGTCATTTATGTTTTTTCAGTAATGTGCTAAACTCAGAAATCACATATAATTTGTGTTGTTATGCTGTTAATATTTGTTACAAAGACTGATAGAAAGGACGGAATGGATGGAGAAATTGATTTTACTTTTGCGTGAAACGACAAGAGCATTGTGGTAATATGTAAACTGCGTCCAGGACAGAAACAAATGCAGTATACTGCTAAGACAACAGCTCTTTGAAAACATCTGCACGGACAGCATGCTAACCCAAAGCTAGCCAAGAACAGTGATATTAAAGCTGAGTGCATGCCGAACCAAGTCCAGCTGCCAGAGCTGGATCTTCAACAGGTAATGAAGGCAGTAATGAACAGTGAGCCCTTTAGCAGTTTAGCCTCCATTTCTATCTGCACCTACACCTGTAGAATTGCAGTGGTGATCATTTTGAAGTCTCTTTAGGCTGGATTTTACCTCCTGAGTTCCCGTCTGACCCTCCTGAGACCCACCCCATACACTTTCCCCTTGTATATAGTTTGTAAATAGTAGCTATTGCACTAGGTAGCGGGTTTGTTTTCCACTGTTTATTGCATCGATACTGAACTCACTGTGTCTGCTTCTGAGTCCTCCCGTTCCATACCAGCCACTGGCCGTTGAGACAGATAGTATGCGTGTTTGTATTTGTGTGTTGGATTGTATCCTGTATAATGACAATGCATTTCAAGCCACACCCACAGAACAGCACAGAAGTCATGTATGGCATTCTGTGGGGAGTAATTAATAATGTAATGCATGTTTAATATAGTGCTTTTTTTTGAATGACGACTTAAACCGTGCACTTCAGTGAGTTGAATTAGTGAAGGTGACACCTATTATCACGACAGGTGCCTGTGTCGGCACACCTGCCAGTCAGCGCGGCCACAGGATTAGCTTTGAGTCTTAACACAATCAATACATGGAAAAAAAAAAAAAAACACTCAAAGAACAATTGATACTTTACTTTAGCTGAATGTGCATGTAATTCAGTTGTATTTACAAAAAAAATCTTAGTAGATATAATTTGTTTTTTCAGGATATCTTCTGTCTCGCTTCCTCTTCCCCAAACAGGAAACCAACAATTCTGCCCCTTCATAATGATTTATGCATGACACATCAGCCTTTACCAGCTGATAATATGAAGTGACATCAGATAGGAGAGCTCTCAATACGTAAGAGCTGATCAGAAAACCCTTTGGAAGGTCATGTCTTACATAAGAATGTGCGTGTGTGCATGAGAGAGCTCAGAGCTGAGGAGAGCAGATGACTATCGACAAGTTTGCACTTTAAGGGAGACGGTGAGATAGGTGCACCTTAGCTCAGTCAGCACAACCCACCTCTGACAACAGAGGTTGGGTGTGAGGAACAATTTAAGTTACGGGAATTGAGGATATATTTGGACAGCCAATCCTTACTGTGGACCAGTCCTTTAGAGTGCTGTTTGAGGGTTAGGATTTGGTTTTAAGATTCAGGTCAGAGTTAGGAATTTAGTTAATGGAGGTTAAGGTTATTGTAGGATGGCAGTAAGAGTCCTCTTAAAGATAGTTCAGATGTACCTGTAGGTGTGTGTGTGTGAGTGTGTGTCTGTGTGTCTAAGACAAGCCAGATAGTATCTCACTGTTTTGAGACGACCGATTTCTCCACAGTTTGTTCCTGGCATGTGTACAGATTCACTGAGCAGCTCTCTCCGTCTCTCTGTGTCACACAAACACACTCGCTCACATGCTAATTCAGGTCAGTTTTACTGAGACTACATCCACCCTAAGTCTCTCTGCCTCATCATCATCATCTTTGTTCATTTGCAGGCAAAAACTGTATTTCAAGTCATTTTCTTTCTGTTGTTAGTCAAACGATTGTAAAACAAGAAGATGATTGTGTCACCATTTGTTCAAAAGCATGGCAGCAAGTTGTTTTTGACAGGTTAGTAACAGTAACTCCTGTTACACTGAATCCTAAGTTAATCACTATTTTATATTTATAAGTTACCTATTATGCTTTTCCTTTTTTTTTTATTTTTATCATATATACATTATACTATAACAAATTGGATGCTTCAGACTGTGATAAACACTCAGTTTCAGACAGTTTTGTCAGTTTTGTAGCTGCATACAGAGTCATACAGAGTGTAGATATTGGACACACTGCTCTTGTTATGCAGCAGCCCCACCCATATGCTGCTTAAACCACCTTTAAACTAAAAACTAAAACTTCATGTGAAAAAAAACAAATATTTTACTTAACTAACTAAAAAATAAATACTAGACTTTTGAAAAAAATAAGCTAACTGAAAGATTTTTTTGAATTTTGTGAGTGGTAATGTGCTTAGTTTTAGTATCTGTTTGGTAAAAATCTTATCACAATGTGCCGATGAGGCATTGAAAGATGTATTTCTTGAGACTTTGGGTGTCTACAACTTTCAAAAAGTTCTGCATTTTTATTGTATTACCTGTACTGATTTTCTTTAATATTGCCTCTGACATATGCCATCGATACAATAATAATTAAAAAGACTAAAACTAACACCAGGTGGGAGAAAAGAATGTTAGAAAGGTCAAGGATTGTATGTACTCTAACAATATAAGACAGATAATAATTCCTCAAAACAAATCTGCATGCCTTGTAGTAAATTTGATTCAGTGGTAACAGAAACAGCTACTGACTGCTGTAATTTTGCTTTTACTTGTTTTTTTATCAGCTTTTATGCCCCTTGCTCTCTAACACTTGCATGCATGCAGGCAAACACACTTGTACATGTTTCTTTTGTACCTGTTTTCCTGTCTGCACCTGCACTTCCCTATTTCATTTTCACTCTCCATGTATCTGAGCGCATTCATTTACGGAGGAAGGAACATTGCACTTTAAGAAGCCCGCTTCTTGAGTCATCTGGGCGCCGAGCCGAGGATGTGAAGCCTATCCTACCTGTCAGCGCTCAGGGAGAGGACTCACCATCAGCCAGAGATCAAACCAGACTCACTGTTTTGGATATAATGAGAGAATGGGAATGGAAAAGAAAGCAGGATTGGGAAAAAGAGAGCGGATACCAAAAATGAAATTGGAGGACAGGAGGAGAAGTGGAATGGAACAAGAATGGAAAAGAGTAGTGTTAAAATAGAGGATGAGGATTTAAAGTGCCAGAAAATTTACAAGAAAGGTTAGTGTATATAGGCAAAGGATGAAAAGATATGGGGAACAACAAGTGGTGAGCTGTACAAGAAGAGGAGAGGGTATGCAAAAGAGAAAAGAAGATAAAGTGCATGTGGTAAGAAATGAAAGAAGATGAGATAGAAATGGATGAAAAGGAAATTGAAAAAGGAGCTAAAGGAAAGGAGAAAAAGGTGGAAAGGAGACAAGTAAGAGATGAGCCTGAGGTCGAGACAGATGTACACACTTGGTCAGTTCTCCCTGAAGCACTGACAGGTGAACATACGCATGCCCCAGTGGAGAGCTGCAAACTTGCCAGCCTTTTTAGATCTCTAATGTGAGTCTGTGTCTCTCTACTGGTGTGTATGTGTTGGCACATGTGTGCCTGTCTGAGTTCAGATGTGCAGGGACTCTGTCTGCGCTGTCTGGCCAGCTATGCTTCATTACTTCCTTTGTGTGCTTTTGAATCTGTTTATGCTTGAATTAGCTCTGCCAGTGATCCATGTGCAAAATGCCAGATTAGCCCACAGAGCCCAGCCAGGACTCCATTCATTTTTACCTGCCTGTTGTCACCTTATGCCATGAAACCCTCACCTGATATAACAAAATTGTGACAACAGTGACCAAACAACACGAGAGAGCAGGAGGGAGGCAGCTGTTAAATGGGTCAAAGCAGGCAAGACACAAACAAATAGAAGAAAAATACAACAAAATTCTAATTAAATTAAAGAATAAAAAGAAGAAGAGAAAAATGCTTACAATTTAATTAGACCGAATGCCAAACTGGGACACAAAGCAAGTTTTAGGAAGAACGATCAGAAATCAGTCTGCTGTCCTCCTCTTGTTAAACAATGCCGGATCGAAGATGAAAACTGCTGCTATCGATTAATACCCAGTGAGCAGACGTTTCTCATCAACACAGAGCCGGCTGTTCTTGTTTACTTATTTCTTCATGTTGATTTCATTTCTGATGTGAGAGACGTTCGCCTTGCTGCGTTTAAATAAACCCTGATGTATTCATCTGTTACAAAAGCTCACACAGTAAGGGAGTACTTGCAGTGCAGCATTTAACACTCTTTAATTCACTGTAAGCGCATTAGGTGCTGCTGGTATGTCTGAGTCTGTCTGTTTCTCTTGACCTGTCTGTAGGGGAAAATTGCTAAACACAGGGTTCCTCCCACTCTGCAGAGCAATTTAGTCTCCTTTGGCTCATTGGTTTGTCTTTTAAAACTGCAACTTTATCGTTTCTGTTAAGTTTCCAATCATAGACAATATGCAGCAGGTGGATGTGACTCCTAGACATTTTGCCAGACGATTCACTATAAAAATCAAATTTTGATGAGAAGATTCAGTTGCATACGTTTTGAGTAAAAATGTTTATTGCTAACACAGAATAGTCCGAATCATGTTCCGGATTAAGATAATCAAGAATATCCACTTCTAATGGATGTAAAAAGCTTTTGTCTATTACTGTTGCAAGAAATATGTCACAAGCTTCACTTTCAAGGCAGACTCACAGAAGGATCATTTAATGGCTAAATCTGTGAAACACAAGCATGCGTACATACAGGAGGGACAGTTTGTGTTTCTAGGAGCATCTAGACAGAAGCAGGGGAGCTAATGAACATCTCTGTGAGGTTTGTAGCTTGTCAATGTGACTTCCAAACCCACTTAAATGTCTTCACGCTCTACATCCCTTCCCATCTCTCATGCCCTACAACCTCACGAAAAGAGAGAAAAAAAAATGGGTCTATGCAATAGCTTGAAAATGAAAGTCAAACTAAACTCTGCCCAAAGGAGGTTTCCCCTTGATATACCTGGACATTTCACATGTCTCTCTGTGTGTGCTTTCTGGGGTAATTTTGAACAACTGACTCGGGGAGAGTACGTCTAATTAGGGACCAAAATTGATGTCCTCATTTGAGTTTTACCCCAGCGTTCAGCAGATATAAAGTGATTTCTATCTTAATTTTTAAGGTTAAGGTTAGTAATTGAGGTTAAGGTAAGGCTGATCCTCCAGGGAGAGAATTTAAATCAGTGCCCTTAAAGTAAATTATGCTACACTAAGGTGCGATTGCAAGTACAGCTGTGGTCAGAAGTGTACATACGCTCATCACGGACGTGGATGCCATTGTAATGTTGGGCTTCTGATGATTTCTTTAAATTGTTTGTTCATATTTGAATTTATTCTGCATGTTCTCTGGCCCACACAGGCTTAAAACATACATTCACTTATACCTTAATAAGTGGTGCTGAAGGTTTTAGTGTCTTTTAACTTAACAAGGCCAACGCCTGCTAACTTCTCATTTGTGGTCATGATTGACTACAGCTAGTAGTAAAAGGGTTTTATCTGGCAGCACTCACTGGATTGACCAGTAATCAGAACATTGGGAAGGTTCAAAGAACTCAAGGATGATCTAAGAAGAAGACAGATTACAGATAACTGCTTCTTTCTTAATGTTCATGCACAATTTCAACATCTCACATGTATCCATGTAACCTTTTATCATAACTAATCATATGTTTTGAACTATTTCTGATGAATACCCTTTAGTCTCTTTTTAAACAGCTTTTACTCCTGAGCCTTTATTAATTTATACCTTGACAAGGCCATGAAAGGCTAACACAGAATAGCTCTCTATAAACAGAGATAAACACAAGAGCATAATTGCCTCTAAAAATAATCAGATGATTGAAACTGTCTGACCCTCAGAACTACAGCTTTAAAGGTGCCGTCTTCTCCAGTGACTGACTTAAAACACCTTCCATATCCTTTTTTATGAAAAGCAATCCACACTAAATGAACATCGGTGTCTATCAAAAGCCACGTGCAACGCAAGTCGGAGAGTCTGTATCTTTTGAGCCATCATCTACCATGCAAAGTTTCATCTTTATTCAAGTCATGCATCAATATGAAAAAACCAGAGATGTGAGGAAAATGTTATTAATTGTTCACCCGCAGGAGATTTAGATCAAACTAAATCAGCATAATATAAAAAACTATAAATTCCCACGCCTTCCTGAGAGCACACTCTGTGCATGATGTGTGTGAGGATTGTAATATCGCTCCTGCTTTCTAATGTTTCTTTCCTGTAGGTAGACACAGACTAATAATATTCAGACTCCACTCGTCTGTCCAGAAATGTACAGTGTCTGTTACAGCTCGGTCTCTCTTTTGTTTTCCCTCCAGGGCTCAAATGAACAGAGCAGTAATGGGAATGGGAACATCACTCGTCCATCTTTCTCTTCCTCTCGTCTTCACCATCGTTCTTACACTTCGCTTGGAGGGAAACTGAAAACTAAGAGGTTAACAAGGAGGAGGAAGTGTCATCTGGCTGTGCCGCTGATCACACAAACACACACATAAATACAGAGACACACACACACACACACACAAACACACACTTCATCCTCCAGCTTAAAACTGAAAACGAGCCAGTTTTTTCTTCTTTTTTTCTGAAATGAGAGAAAACTTGTAGATGTAAATTTAAATGTTATTAATTTTAAGCAAAATGTCAAAGCTGCAACTATGACAAACCTATCATATGTTACCATGACCAGCTATAAAGGACTTAGATTTTCCTTTTTCTTAGCAAACTTAATCCAAAACTATCAACTATAAAGAAACTTCTGTGAAAACTTTATTGTCATTTGTCCAGCGTGGTTATGGGATGGAGAATTGGACCTGCTGAAACACCTGCTGTTGTTTTAACAGATGCAGTAGCCGTGAAAGTCAGGCTTTACGAGCACTGTCAGTTTTTTTTCACCCCAAGTCTTTTTTTTCTAAAAGAGTGAGTTCAAACAATGTAGAAGAATGCCTTTTCCTTTTCCTATAGCCAAGTGAGAACCCACGCAGGCACAGGAGAACATGCAAACTCCACACAGAAAGGCCCCAACTAGTCCATGAAACCAGGACTCCATTGCTGTGAGCAAGACTGTGTAATGCAATGCTCTACCCCAGTGCAACCCCAATGTCCAGTCCATGCTAACATGATGAACTTATTATATATTGGAAACATAACAACTAACAGTAGTTATCTGCTTTGAAGCAGTGCCTAGATGCCCAAATGCACCATCACACTGTAGCTGTTTAAATGTTCACTGTTTTTGTCCTTGAACATAGTAGCATGCCAAAACTGACCTATGGTAGTTTTTGTAGTCCAACACATGACATATGTAGGCCCTTTTCTACAAACCATAAATGCAGAAACATCTGGAATTTGTGGAAGTATTTTGCTTCAGTGTCTGGAAGCAAAGAGATCTCTTGCTGACTGTAAATGACCCCTTATATTATATATATTATTCTCAACAGTAACAGTTATTTTTTTAAGGAAAAAACTACTTCCTATAAGTAGATGATATAAAGATAATATAAAAGGTTTGCGTTTGAACACAATATTAAGTGCGCAAAGCATGGAAAAAGTTGTGAATGCAGAAATAGACTGAAATGGGATTATCTGCATAAATGACAAAAAAAGTCAAATGAAGGACAGCAGAAAATATTAAGTTTGAAAGCAAATGTGTTCTTGTTGCCTCCTGTTACCCGCTGTCCAGGGACAATTTAACCTTGAAACAAATGTTGCATGTCTGTAGAGCGAGCGGAACACATGAGAGGTTAGAAAAGACTTTTTGTGTCCGCGAGACTGTGTGTGTGTGTGTGTGTGTGGCAGTAGTGGTATGAGAGGATATGACAGGTCAGTGCAGTACTGTGCTTTGTAGAAGGGGAGAATCGACCTTGTCTGTTTTATTGAATTAAAGTTTTCATTTCAGAATAATACATAAGGGAGAAGAAAAGGTCAGTAACATTTTCATGAGCTTAATCTGGTACTACAACATGCACTTTATATTGCTGATACAGGCAAACTGAGGCCAATTATGTGTTGTCATACTACAGCCTTGTTTAAGTAGTAGTAAGAGTTGTAGAGTTTCTGTTAAAGCTGGTGCCAGTGTTACATTCAGGGAAATGTTAGAGGTGTTTCTGCATTGTTCATGTTGTTATCACACAACTTAATTTATGAAACGAGTCATTCTTGCTTATTTCTACCACCTGAGCTATTTTAGTTGTACAGTTTTCTAGCATACTTACTCATGTGAAAACACCACAATACTATCGATTCCCAAAAGAAAAACATGTAGCACTCTTTCTCTCCCCCTACACACACTGTGTGCGTATGTATTGAAAAGCTGCTACCTTGAAAACACTACAGTATAAAAGGGGCTTGAAACAGGAACAAACTAAGACTAAAGCATTTGCATTGGTAAAAAAGCTACAGTGATACAATTGAAGGGTGTTGTTTAAGGCTACACAGAGGGTCAAACACATTTGTAATGTGTGGATGAGCTGCCACAGAGCAGCACTACCGGGAGACTGGCTATATTTGCAGGAACAGGAGTCAAGCGAGATCACAGGGTGATCACAGGCTGGCAAGGGGGGATGTGAGAGTGGAGCAGAGGCAGAGGAGAAGCTGCAGGGTAGGGGATTGGAGAGAAAATAGGCCTTTAGACCTAACTGATTCAACTGCTTGTTATTTAATAGATATTAAATAAAAAAAGGTAAACATTGTGACAGTGTTAGGGAGGATACTTGTAATAACTTAAATATTAATATTGAACTATCATTAAAACCCCTGGTGAGCTCCAGAAGTAAAGGCTGGGGGATAAATAGCTTAGATCATTTAGTTTGCTAGTACTCTGATAATGTATTTAATGTAAAAACTGGATGTGCACATATGTGCAACTGACATTAACTGACTTAGTATGTGATACTCATACAGCACCACAGACAAACTTTTCATGCTTGTGCAAATTTCAAGTTCCTTTTTTCCCTTTTTAGCACTTGAAGTGTTTGCACACACGGGTACAAATAACACCATCTTCACCACGCTGCCGGAGCCAGCTGAGATGTGGCAGTGTATTCAGCTGCTTATCTGTGGCAGCTCTGCTTTCTTCAAGCTGCTCGCAGCCAAAACATTTCCAAAACTGTCAAATATTAGAACTCTGAGCCTGATCACACACTCACACAAATATGTGTGGAACGGCGTCAGTATTCCCTCTAGGTGAGAGAAGTCAGCTTATCAACAGCTGAGGTGACTTCATCTGCTGGAAGTTTGGAGAAACTGCCACTGTAAAAGTTCCTGGGCTCAACAGTAGATGCAGAAGTGTGACTTTACATCCACTTTATTTCCACTACTGTACTTGCTGATTCAGCCTGGTTTAAAAAAAAAAAAAAGTGTTTGAAATTAATTCATTTCAATGTAAAAATTTTCTTTTGTTTGTCATTTATGTTTAAGATATGTTTCAAACCGTATTACTCCTGCTTCCTCCAGACTTGGCTAGATGTTGTAAAGTTGCTTTTCTTAACCATGGAAATAATTCTCCCATCATCCACATTAACTGTCTTCTGTGGTATTTCAGGCTTTATAGAGTTACTGAGCTGCCCAGTGTAATTCTTCTTTTTTAAGAATGCACTCATAAACTTTTTGTTGTCTCATTCAAGTTTGTTTTGATTTTTCAGCCTAATGATGGCCTGCTTAGCTTGCACAGGCATTTCTTTGGACCTCATAGTGAGTGTTCCAGTCAAAACCTTTAAAATACAAGCTCAAAATTTAGAATCAACTCCAAGTCTTTTATTTATTGAATCTGTTATGGAACAGGCCTCACATGTGCATGGAACTAATAATCAAACTAGTCAACTGTCCGATTACTTTTAAAACCTCTGAAAATGGGGGGACTAATCTTAAAATCGTCTTCTGTATTCACATGGTCACTGATTATTTTAAAATGAATTGCGGTGCTGTAAAGAGAAAAAAAATTACAAAAGTTGTGTTGCTGTCCAAAAAAATGATTGTGTGTTTCCGTTAACTGCCTTCAGACTGTGATGGCTGATCAGTTTTCTGGACAGTGCAGCTTCACCTGCTCTCAGTCGGACAAACATAGTGGGTTCATGGTAAAAACCTCCAAAGTTTGCCTTTAATCTCAACAAATATTCTGAAAATGTGCCCATCACATGAAATATTTTTAGTTAAGAAGGCAAAGAAAAGAAAAACAAATTATCAGAATGTAAAAAAGTCACATTTTGGGGAGAAGGAATGTGCACATTTTTTCTGCTTCAGGTAGAAATTTTGCTACTAAAGAAACAGCATTTCTAACTGGTGACAACAACTAGCCAACAAATAGCCAGAATGACTGACAGGCTTAAAAAATTACACCAGAAACGGCAAAAATCAAATATGTAATAACATAGTGGGAGAGTTAAACAGTATTTTTTTTCCCCCAGTGCATTTACTTTTCTTAACAATATTATGAAATTTAATTAAAAAAATTAAGGAACCACGTCCACTGGACACATTGTTCATTGAGTAATATAAAGAGTTTTAGTTTGCTACACGGGTTTTATCTATCGCAGCACATCTCAGCCTCTGATGCTTTAAAGTCATTTCAGCTATTTCAGCTCCCCCCCCACCCCCACTACGTTTTCCCTTCTTACAGCATGAAGTAACTTCACATTTCATCACTGAAATCACTGTACAGTTTGGAGAGATTTCTGCACTCCATTACAATCAAACTGAAACTCTTAGAGAAATTGCAGTTTTATGCTGGAAAGCTCTCTGAGGCCGACTTAGAAGACAGACTTCTTTGGTGAAAAGAAATGTTACAAAAGAGGATATGTAGCTTGTTTTGCAGATCATGGGACAGATTACTGCACAGACTTTTTGCTTTCTATGGCCTGAATCAGATTTTAGATTGTGTTTACAGATTATAGGACACATTAATTCCATTCCACTGCCAGACAGATGGGAACCCAGAAGGGGGGGGGTTTCCAAAAACAAAATCCTCCCACCTGTCCGGAGACATGACCTCCAACCTGGAGCCCACCACAGAGCTGTTGACTGATTGAAGCAGATGGGGGAGTTTTAGATGATCATACTTCTCTTTTAGCAAGTTTTAGCTCAATAATAACAAGTAGCACGATGACTTCTTCCATGCTTTCTGTGGCATTACATCTGACAGCCTGCATAAGAGTTATTACAGATTTTTTTTAAATGAGGAAGCTTCTCTTTTTCATACTTTAAAAATCTGGAGCAATTTTCTAGCTTTAATATTAATTAACAAACTACAGTATTACAAGAAAATAATCTGCGATCGTGACATGCATTTTCAACATAGTGCAAAAAAAACAAAACAGAGGCCTTCCAAAAATATGCATGGCACTTGCAGGTTATGCATTTTAGTTTAACATGGTATATGTGTTTCCCTTTAGAAGTCCACTGTAATTTTTAGAAATTTAAGCCTAAGTTTGAGGTTCAGTCACTTGATCAACCAAATCATTAGGACACTGGGGAAAAGTCTTTTTTAACTGCCAGTCTAGTAGATGTAAAAAGTTTTAAATGCTACTGGGGCTTAGGGACTAGGCAGGGGATCATCACAGTCGGTAGGATTCTTCTGGGGATCATGAATGCCTGTACCAAATTCTTTCTGTCCAATTGTTGAGACATTCTTGTCTGGTTCATCGACATCCCTCGAGCCAACTGATGTCAGTTCAAATAACATGATTCTTTCGTTTGATCTTTAGCTTTCAATTGCCCATCAGTTTGCCGGCCCGTTTATTTATCTTTACAATCTCTGCTCCTACTGAGACTTGACATCCAGCTTGTGTTATCCACCAACACTGAATCCTGCAGTGGCTGCTGAGTGTGACCCAGAAGAATGGACACAGTAAATCTTTTCCTGACCCTGCCTGTCCCACTTGAGGAATGGCTGTGCAGACACAGATAAAGTAAAGCTATCCTTCTCTCCCCTTTACAATAAATATCAACTTAAGTGCCAATGAATAAAGTCTTTGCAACGAGAGAAAAAAAACTAATAAAATAATGAAATATTGCCTTTTTTTACCTGTCAGTCATGTGAAAAAGAAAGTAAGATTAAGTGCACCCTTATTCCCTCAGTAGGAATTTTAAAAAATTATTTCTTTTTCTACAAAGGGAGGTTGACCTTCCCTTTGGATAGATGAGGCCAAGGTTGATGGTGGGCTGATGATTTTGTCTTGGTTGTCAGCCACAGGATCTGGGCACCTTGCAGTCACTGAGTCGACCATGAACTCCTCTGTATACCAAAGTACTCTAGAGTCAAATGTGAAGCCGTCTGTCCAACAACTAAAGCTTGGATGAAACTAGGTCATGAAGCAGGATCCCAAGCACAGCAGCAACTCTACATCAGAATGGCTGAAAATGAAAACCCAGAGCTGTGCAGGTGTCAATATGGATTCAAGTCCAGCAGGGCTCTGTGGTGCATGTCTGTATAGCACTTGTGTGAAGTCTCAAAGGCTTTGGGGTTTTATTTGTGGGCTGATTTTTAAAAGCTGATACACAGAGTGAAAACTGAAGGGCTAATCATAAAAATAGCTTCTTGAAAGGGACTGGGAGGATTGGAGGCTTTCTTTGCAACCTGTAATTTCAGCAGTGACACAGCCCTGGTTTTAGTGCATAACAGCAGCTCTAACAGATAAACTTCAGCCTGCAGTTCACCTGACGAGTCGCTATATCAGACCTCTACAGGCAGAAATGGGCAGAGGTAAACTCCAGTGATGGAGTGGCAAAGCAGTAAAGAAAGAAGCATTTCTGCATAATTTAGAGCTTTTTTTTGTTTGTTTTTTAATGAAATTTACCTTCTAAGCACTTCACACCAGTAGAGCGTGAACATCAGCTTGATCTGAAAGCTACTTTAGAGGTCACCTTTTACAGGGAGTATTATTTTGTCTTCTTCTCTGGTAATGGTTGTGAAAATCCAATTTCAGGCAAGGGCTGTTTCTTTGCCGTATTCATGGAAGCTACGACATTAAATATTTAAAGCATCGTTATTTGACTTTTGACCAGAAGCTGACACGTACACAGCCTCTTTCAAATCAGGACTTATACAGAGCTGTTATGATCAACATGCTCGGTAACACACACAACAGGTAGGAAGCAACATTAGCATTCAATATGAGTGCCATTCCTCAGCACTGTCAGTTGAATATTGATCATTCTTTGGGGTTTTTTATGCATTACCAACTACAGAGGAAAATATCAGCATCTTTAGTAGCTAAATGTTCAATTATGTTCAACACAATGTTATTCTACAACTTTGTGCATCAACTGTTTAGTGCTGTAGAGATTGTGGACTGCAGCTGCATGAGAACGGGGAAATTGTGCTTTGTGTTTTTGTTTGATTTTCAGATTATTTAGAGCTATTAGCTATTAAATTGCTGTTAGGTATTTTTTCGATCTCTTAGTCTTTCAAGACTTTCTCGTATAAGTGTCCTCACCTTCCCTAAAGTTTCCCTTAGTGTAAAATTGTTGTGTATATGTGTGTCGAACTTCTGTATTTAAATGAACTTCTGTATTCAATAGACCTCTCTGCATTGCATCGTACCTGTTATTAATCTCTGTCTCTCTTCCACAGCAAGTTTTTATCCTGTTTTTCTTCTCTCACCCCAACTGGTCGCAGCAGATGGCCGCCCCTCCCTGAGCCTGGTTCTGCCGGAGGTTTCTTCCTGTTAAAAGGGAGTTTTTCCTTCCCACTGTCGCCAAAGTGCTTGCTCATAGGGGGTCATATGATTGTTGGGTTTTCTCTGTATCTATTATTGTACGATCTACTATACAATATAAAGCGCCTTGAGGCGACTGTTGTTGTGATTTGGCGCTATATAAATAAAATTGAATTGAATTGAA